>BOPP01000004.1:20967317-20982402 GCA_017312745.1 Gryllus bimaculatus | reverse complement strand
CCGACTGAACTAACAAGGTAGCGCTGCGGTCACAACCTCTCGCCACCGCTGTTAGCGCTGAACTGGGGAATATTTTCTATAAACCGTCCATTTTGTTTTATTAAATTTTCTCCTTGAATGTAACACAACGATAAAAAATATTGTGCTAGTCCCATTTTCGGCATTTTCAAAAATTGCAAAAAGGTAACATTTCAAAACTACAAAACTGAAAAAATATATTTTTCCAGATTAAACAAAATCTGTTCTCAAAAATTATCTCTTTTAAAATGTTAAATATTTGTTTTTAAAAGAAGCGAGTAGTTTTCACGTAATTTCTGGTTGAAATTAATGTAAGTTATATAAAGAACATATCAAAAATTGGTCTTCAATTTTTTAAAAGATATTAAACAAAGAACGTTTAAAAGAATGGTATAGGTCTCATTTTAGTTGATCTATCTAAATTTTCGAAAATGCGTATTGGAAATATTTGATTAAGACAAATATATTTTTAAGCGTCGGCACGTGTTCGAACTCAGTGTCCGTAGCGCAGCGGTAAGGCGCGTCCTGAGTTCAAGTCTGGTTGCGGGGAAAAGCGATTGGTGCTAAAACAGCACGTACTTTCTCGCCCGTATTACAAATTACGCGAAATATAGTCAAATTTTCAAAAAATTACAAATGACCTTATTTCAAAATCTATCTTTAAGGAACAGATTCCATTAAAGGATTTTCAACGAACATGAGACCTGCACCATTTTCTTAAACGTCCTTCACAGTATCTAACAACAAAATTCAATTAAAAACAATGGAGCCATTTTTTTAAAATACTTCGAAAATTTTCCAGTGGCTTCATGCAAATTACCCTCCAAAATTACAATATCAGTTTCAAATTCAAGAGGTCGCGACATCAGCCTGATCGATTGGGGAATATCAATTTTAGAGAGAATATGCTAAACCATTTAACCGCTAGCGTTGTTCTCAGACGGAGAGACGGACGGAACGACGGGCAGTCAGACATTCGATTTTTCGCTATCAAGGACCCACAAAAAATAGACACAGCGCTCTGTCATCAAAGGGATCGGAGGCCATTCTCAAATGTAGGAGGGGATTCCTCGTGAGTGAACAAAGCCCAACGGCATCAATTGAAGAAAAAAAAGAAAAACAACTAAAAAGCTTGCAGGTATTATCTTCCTTTCTCATTTAGATTTTTAACAATGACTGACAGTGGAGCCTCCGCTAACACAGAAAGACAAAACACGACCGACCTTCAGGCTGTCCATGCTTGTCAAGTCAGCGAGCTTCCAGCATGATCGATATCAGGGCCAGGAGAAAACAAGGAAAATAATGAAGAAAAGGGAAGAACTAGTGGGGCAACAGAATGGCACAGACTTAGTTTCCTATTACCTTTGGTCTCGGCTAGTTATACGAACTTGCCACATACTCTTGCTAGCCGCTATCTATCGCCGCCCAAAGTACATTTTTTTTAAATTTTCATAATTTTTCGATTTCGTAATAATATAATGGAAATATTATTTAATGAATATAAAAGAACAGTAAAACCTCGTCCTAAATGGAAATTTTCTTTGAAACATTTGCATCTGTTTTTAAGAAAATGGCGCTTAAACGTTACTGTAAATTCGAAATTTGAAGCTCTTTTTCATAGAAAAGTTTTGAGTTTTTGAAAAACTTTATTTGAAGTCATTTGAAGCACTATAACTCACAAATACAATAGTTTTTACAAATTGCTGGAAATATGCATACTAATGGCGTGAGAGATCTCTCAAAAAATTATATTTGTATAAAAACAAAAAAATACCCCAAAATGAACTTTACGTCGTATTAAAGAGTGCGATTATGGAATCAGGGGGCAACAATACGAGTTGTTCTTGACGAAATTCGCTACTTCTCGCTCCAGAATTAAAATCACCTTTTCTTTACTACGTAACTAGGTAGTAAGCGAGAAATTAAAAAAAGTAAGCAAGTAAATCCTAAGAACTTTTAAAAGAGCTGTCAACCTCTGGGATGCATCACATCCCTCGCATCCATTGAGTCTGGGCTACTGCCTGAAAAGTTATGGACAATAATGAACAAGAAAGAAACGTAGGCGATCTTTTCACCTATCTCGGCTAACCGAGAAAGGAGAGAGAGAGAGAGGGGGAAGGGCGAGAGACTACTTGGCCCCAAGGTGAGAGCAGAGGAGTGTGAAGAGCGGAGAGAACGAGAAGAGCGATAATCGAAGAAAGTCGTGATGGGACTCGAGGCGAGGCAGGGGGCTGGAGCGGAAAGGGGATCCACCGACGTCGGCGGAGTGAGGCAATGAGCGCGGCGCCTCGCAACACCTCATTTTACGCCCTTTCGAACTAATGCGCTCGAACGTGAATGGCGTACGCCACGAGACGCCGGCCGGGCACACATGTTCAGCCGCAGCCCGGATTTTCCAGCGCCGGCCATGTGGAAGCTGCGATAAAGTTTGCTACATCCGAAACGGGTTTTCTGCACCTGAATGGGTGTGTGTTCCTTGCTTGTCAGCATTGATTGCTTTTATTTTAAATTTCTTACATGAGTGTAATGTTGTTTTAGACATAAGTTTATTCGACGTTTATAGAATGTATTAGTCGATCGTAATGATAATAATGTTTAAAACCCAATGGTGAAATTATGGTTCAATGGAAGGCAATGAGGGAGAAAGATGGATGGGAGAGATAGCGTCCGGAGAAGGCCGCCAAGAAGCAACTAGTTCTACTCTAAATTCCAATAGCCCCTAGTAATACAGATTATTACGTTTAAATTATTATTATTATTATTATTATTATTATTATTATTATTATTATTATTATTCCTCTACATCACAACTAAGATGTTATGAGTCGGCTGAATAGAAAATCTACACCAGGTTGCAACCACCTACCTAAGGAGCACATCTAGTGACTGTCGTTGCCTCTACAATACATTGCGCAAAATGTGGGATGTTCCAAATAACGCAATTACTTGCACTTCCCAGTCTTTTGAATGACCTGGGAGTTTACCCAAGTCCTTACACAAATTTTGCGGAATAAATCCCACAGCTCAGATGACTATCGGTACGAATTGTGTTTTTACCTCCCATTACGGCTGATGTCCATTTCCAAACACTTATATTTAAGACCACTGCCTCCTTGGTTACGACGTTTTGATCGCAAGAGACAGCAACATCCACAAGAAGACACGACTTTTTCTCCAAATCCCGGATAACAATATTGGGTTCGTTTGCTGCTATCGTGCGATCCGTTTGAATTTGTTGGTCGGATAATATTGCATAGAGTCCAATAGATGTCACCGATTTTGGTGAGTGTTCGCACCACTTGGGCCAAGTGTTTGGAACTTCGAAGGCGGTACAAATCTGCCAGTGGAGAAAGTCACACTGTCGTGTCTTTTCAAGTATTCGGTCTTTGCTAGAATTGGACAAGCTGAGACGATATGATCAATGGTTCTACTTTTTCCTTGGTTCCATTTCGTGCTTAGCTCTTGCCGGGGTAACACCTCAAAGCGCTCCGAGCGATAAGCCGTCGCAGTTAGTGTTGTGACAGTCTGTAGATAACGTGCAACAAAGCCAAGTGGCGTAGTATTCGCAGCTTTTGCCGCTTATCGTTTATCAACGTTTAATTCGAATAAGCGATAGCTTTTCTTCATTTTACATAGTTAATACAAAATGAAGCCGACCAATCCACGGGGTTTGTAGTATCGCAGACCCTAACAACACTACACAATGTAGACAACATCGGTCGTTTTTCCAGCAGTGCAGTGCATCAAGTACAACAAGAGTTAATAACCAGTGTACTGATAGATACAAGTGGTCAGGCATCTCAAAACCCGCTACCCGCTGAAGGCAGCATGGATCCGGGCATCACAGTTGGTTCGCTGCACAACGAGCAGTCGTTATCATCATCAGCATCAGGAAATCTTGCACGGAAAAGGACAGTGATTTTATTGATCCTCACGAACATAAAGTCATGAAAAAATGTTTCTGATAATCCAATAGACTCCTTTATATAACTGCAAACTTGACAGCCGATTTGGAATATTGAGTGATGATGTACTTTCACCAGAAATCAATCGATTTCAATACTTTAGAGATAATCTCAGTGAACAATCAGAGTTACCAGCTAAAATTCCCCCAATTTTCGTTGCTAGTATCTTCAACCCAAACAATTTCATCAAGGAGCCGATAAATAAAGTAACCAGTAACCTTGTAGCAGACTTCAGAAACAATAAAATAAAAATCAGTGCCAACTCAATAATAAACTTCCGCAACATTATTAAATACCTCATAGCGACAAACAGAAGTTTCCATTCTTTCAAGGACCCGTCAAAAAGAAAATTTTCTGTTGTGTTTAAAAATCTGCACTATTCCATAACAGAAATAGAAATCTTAACAGATCTCAAATCACGACACCGATCAATTATTAAAATCATCAGACTGCATAAAGACAATATCCCAATACCAGTAGTTGCGGCCGAGTTTAGTGGCAATGAACTCATAGACGTAATTCTTACAATCATTCAAATTTGCAATCATCGTGTGACTACTGAAAGACGAAACCAAAAGGTCCCATCCAATGCAAACGGTGCTTAGACTACGAACACACGAAAAACAACTGCAACCACGTTATTAATTGTGTTTACTGTTCTGAAAACCATTCTTCAGTGTTATGTCCGCAAAAAATGTAAACCCAATTTGTATTACCTGCAATGGTAATCACAAGGGTGATACCAGAAACAATTCATGCTCATATAAAAAAGTCATAGAGCAAAAGCAAAAAAAGTGACCAGCGTAAAAACAGTAGTAATGTATCAAACTCCAAAAACCCTCCACCTCCTCAAAATCAATCAAGAAACCCCTTTCTGTTATGGCATAAACAGATAGGGCCGCGGGAGCGGCCCAGGGAGGGGGGCCGGAGCGGGTGGTGGCACACTGGCACCGGCCGACTGGGCGTCGGGCCCAACAATGGAAGGTGCTCGGAGGCGCCGCTAGGTAGCAGGGCGGCAGTGGCGGCCGGGCCGCCCATTGAGCCGGAACGGCTTGGAAAGGTTTCCCTCCCTCCGGCCAAGTTAGGTGGGAAAAGGGAGACTCGCTCCGCAGGCTCGGGAGCTATAAAGCGGCCGGCCCGCGGGGCTGGAGGGAGTCAGAATCTTAAAATTTGTTACAGAAAATGCACTACTAAATAAGGAGCAGTTCGGCTTTCGCGCAGGACACAGCTCAACGCATCAGCTTGTGCGAATTACGGACCGCATAAGACGCAACTTCAATGAGCGCCGGTTTACAGGTGGAGTTTTCTTCGGTGTTGCCAGCGCCTTTGATAAGGTCTGGCACGTCGGCCTCCTTTACAAACTCCATTCCATGAACTTTCCTGCATACCTTGTGCACCTTATCCACTCATACCTAGCAAACAGAACGTTTCAAGTGACGCTTCTGAATGCCAAATCTACCCGCCGCGCTGTACGGGCCGGAGTGCCGCAAGGGAGCGTGATTGCTCCTACGCTCTTCAGCCTTTACGTGCGTGATATTCCCACCCACCCTCAAACAGAACTCGCTTTGTATGCAGACGACACGGCTGTAATAGCCACGTCAAAATGTATCGAGCTTCTCCAGAAGTACATGGATCAACATTTGTTACAGATCCAGGAGTGGCTGAAACTGTGGCGGGTCAAAGTCAATGTGAGTAAGAGTGCAGCTGTACTCTTCACACGGAGACAGATTCACGCGGCCAAGGCCACTCGCGTTATGCGGAGACGCGATTAATTGGGCCAAAAATGTCAAATATTTAGGAGTTACTTTAGACAGCTCTTTGACATTCAATCCGCACATAGAAAATGTGCGACAGAAAGCGCGGCAGGCCCGAGGCAGATTGCGAAGCTTGTTTCACAAGCGGAGCAAACTGTCAACGGCAAACTGCCTCATGCTTTATAAAGCAATAATTAGGCCGCAAAAAGACTACGCATGCCCGAGTTGGGCAATCGCAGCAAATTATCTATTAAACAAACTGCAAGTAGTTCAAAACGAGTGTCTCAGGGCCACCCTCTGCGCCCCTAGATATACTCGTATAGAAACTTTACATCGCGAAGCATCAATGCCACTGCTAAAAAAATCATATAAAAACTTTAGTTAAACTTTTTTTTGAGAAAGCAGCTGACTCAGAAAATAAACTCATTTCCGCGATCGCCTCATACCAACCCGATCAAAGGGCGAAGTATAGGCGACCGAAGCACTTTCTGGAGTAAGAGCAATCTGAAACAGAGAAGTGGGCTGAGGCATAAACATAGTATTATAAAACTCGCAATGCGCGCGCCGGTAGGCTAAAGTCATTTTTTGACCTTTTGTTTTCTCTTTATGTTACAGGGTAGGCCATAGATGCCCGTAAGGGTAGGAATGGTCCCACCGCGGTGGCGTGAACGCGCATTGCACTTCTTCGTGCGTTCACAAAACTGCACAAAATGTACTGCTGGAGGGACTGACCGTCCGAGCTGGAGTGCAGCGCCAAGGTGCTAGGCTCGCGCGAACTGACTCCACAAAGAATGAATCAAGAGTACATTATGAATTAATCAAGTGTAATAAAACCATTATTTCCGGAAGAAAAATTGACTTGGTTAAGATACTTAACTCTAATATACTGCAGGAAACCCTCGTTTGCACGAACTCGATTAACACGAATTTCGTCATAACACGAACAAAACTTTGGTCCCGGCAAGGAATTACGGTAATACGGACATTTGTAACTCTCGGATAACACTAATGTTTAACACGAATTCCGATTATTTCGGTCCCTCGGTATTCGTATTAATGACGGTTTACTGTATTATGATACTGTATTATAAAAATATATAAATCTAGAAATGTGTCTTCAATATGTTTCCTTTATGTCGTAAACATTGAAAATAATGATCTTTAAACAAAAAACGACACGTTCGCAATTTTCTTCACATTTCATCGCCTATACAGAGGCATTTTCGCAAAAAATCCTCAAAAACATATTTTAATGCTGTAATATACATGCAAACTCTATAGATTATATTACTCTAGTTAATGAGCAATTTGTACCTCGCATTTGCCATTATTTTAAATGGATTTGTTGACAATTAATGGATTTACACTAGTGTCCATGTTTCTCGAAAGGTGCGACATATTATGGCATATTTGGACATTTATTCAGCACGTGAAGTAGTTTTATTAGGATTTTTTAAATGAATTATGGTACTATTAAAGTATTTTATGCATAAATAGCGTGCTCATAGAATCTTACCTTGGACAAATGTCGCTTTTTTAAGGTATACACATTAAATTCTGTGATGTTGGGGACAAAAGCACTAAGAGTGGACACCCTTTTCGTAAAAGGAAACACACATTCAAAATACTTCCATCGTGGCCAGTGATATCTGACCCACATGCGGTCGCATTGCAGCGAGAAGTGAAAGAGCCTGCACAGGCGTGCTGGCGGATCACAATAAGCTGCGTCCTTGCTGCCGGAAGAGTGTCTGCTCGGATATGCCTCCACGCGAAATGACTGGAAATTCCCTTGATATCTTGAAACAGCACCTTGTTTTAATTTAATTTATTTATTAAAAATCTAAAAACTACATGCGACATATGGGTGATAGATATAATATACACGAGTATTCTTCAGCTACAAAAAACTTTACCCCACAGTTTTAGTAGATATATTTGAAAGATAATATAGAAACCAAAGGAAATGTGGTAAGAAACCGAGGAAAACAAGAAATGCTTGTTCACATGTAATAGAAAACTCATTTATACCTGCAAACGAACTACGAATTTGAATTTATAGTAATGTTAACAAAGTAAAAACCCATATCCCTATCGCGACGTCTACCAAAACTAGCAAAAGGAGAACTCAACAAAACTAGTTCATATTGAAGATTAATTTATGGACACAAACTATACTTGGTGCTATCTGAACATTGCCTCCATGGGGCAAGGGAAACTAGACGAAAAACTTGATAAGAACACTTCCAGATAAGAACAATTTACCCAGAAGCTGAAGTATAATACTTGTTACAGGCATATTTATTATTTGATTATTAAATAGTATAAATGATAATTAAGCTTTTATAATATTACTAAGATAAATATGTTCGTTTTTTATTGTTTCTAATAGCCTCTAATGATATACAAACAGTTATTCAGGAGAAAATATTTTTCTTTGCCTTTAAACTTGTGTATCAACCTTATTAGTTTAAGGGAAAGGTGACAGCGGGTGATAATCCACGCAAGAGTTACTGTGCTGCGAATATTGCACTCGCTTGTGAAGTGCGAAATGATATAATGGCATATTTCGTTCTTTTATTATGTCCTTATAACATGTTGTGTCAACGAACGGTCATTTCTTGCGTTCAAAAACATTGTTTTCAGCCAAATGAAATCGGACTAATGAAAATTAAAGATTGATAGTTTTTCTTTTACACAAAAGAAATAAAAACACAATGTTACAATGAAGAACGTTTCACTAAAACTTGAGAATACATATCGCTCGTGAGCTGCTCGTAAGCCGCTCGTGTACTTGAAATATGCCGCTTGTGAATATGAATTTTGAGTTAATGCTCGCTCCAGAATTGTAGATTGGTCTACCTTCCAGCAGCAACAACACCATATCTTACAGTACAGTATTCCACCAACAAATGGTAGAAATGTGAATGCAAGAATGATGAATTTCAATACATGGTAAAACTTCGAACTCATTTATCTCAGCATTTAATTTTTTGAGTTGTGCAACTATTGCATCCCACGAACGATATTTCTTTCAATTTCATCCTTAATCGTACACGTTTGGCTATTTTATAGCACATTTTTGCACATACACATGATGATGCATAAAAAGTCTGCCTATATTTCTGCACTTGCAGGGTAAAATTTCGTTAAAGATTGTTAATGACTTCAAACTTTTTTTTTTGTGAGCACCGAATTTTAACTGTATGGAAAGTAAAGTGGTTTCACTAGAAAGCTTTTATCATTCATTTTCTTTGGGGAAAAAGTAATACAGCATCGACAAAGTAACCCGTTTTTATGGTACATCATTTGTGAACTAATCACGTTTGAGAGGGCAATACGAATAACCCCGTCACCTTGATCTGGTGAATAGTGTACATCAAGAAACACATGTGCCATCGCCTACCAAGTTTTCGCTGTTTCAACTATTTCTTATCTGCTTAATATGAGAAAGGGGCAAGAAAGACATCGATGTTGATACAGAAAACAGATCACAGATTAGTTTTATTACAAAGATTGAGAAAAAAATACACAAATGGCACAAACAAAAAAATCACGCAGAAAAAACAACCTTAAATAAAATGAGTCTGGTAGAGAAGTTGCATTTCCGCGAAAATCTTGACACGCGTCCTTTCCGGCTTGGTTTTTCGTACTGTGAGTTGAGTATACAGGAAGAAGAAGAAAAAATAATAAAGGGGAAACGCAGAAGCCTAAGGCCAAAACAGGCCGTGCCTCATTGTGCTGCTTCTCAAAGCAGCCGGAGCTAGGCTTATTACGGTTTCATCAAGGAAAATCGGCAGCGTTTCTTCTCTTTCAGGCGCGGAAAAAGGCGGGCACCTCCACGACGTATGCGACGTGCGCAGAAGGGCGGGGCGCAGCGGCGACGGGTAGTGCAGAGGGGTGAGGAGAAAGGCAAAGGAGGGGGGGG
The DNA here is from genome assembly GCA_017312745.1 of Gryllus bimaculatus. Lineage (NCBI taxonomy): Eukaryota > Metazoa > Arthropoda > Insecta > Orthoptera > Gryllidae > Gryllus > Gryllus bimaculatus. Next base: position 20,972,740 of record BOPP01000004.1, on the reverse strand, counting down.
AGCAAACCCGCCGTCGCGGTCGGGGAGAGCAGCGGCCGGAAAACACGGGGCAAAGGACGTGTGAAGGGAACGGCAGCGAATAAACAGGCGCGGGGAAGGGAAGGTCGTAAAGGCACACGCAAACTTCGTAAGGGCGCGGTCGAGGGTGGAGCAGCAGGTAGGGCTGGAGAGACCTGACGCGGCCGAGATCGCACGGAACTTGTCGCGCTTTCCGTGCACTGCGCTGCCTTTGTTATTGTAGTTTAGATTTTTATTTTATTTATATCAACATTTTTAATCCACGATTTTTAACGTATTTAATCTGACAATTAGGGCTTTTTACAGTTGTATTTGTTTTAGGCCTCCTTTAGCAGCTGAGGTCATTAGCAACCACTATTGTTTTATGCACAAATACCACAACATTTTACCAATTATAACAAACAAAAGTAGTAATTACAATCATTGAAATTATTTTGACAAAATTAGTAAATTAGGGAAGAGATATGAGGAGAAAGGTTTTACGACATTTGGGCAAGAGACTCTCTAGATCTGACAAACCCATAAAAAGTTCAGAATAAAACCATTTATATTTATTAATAGTAATCATTTAAGTTATAATTTAATTATCTTAGTAGTCTATTTTGTTTATTCACGGGTAAAATATCATATATGACATTTACATATACGTAAATATAAACTAGTGGTGCTACAAAAGGCGCAGACATTCCAGTTTAAGTTTTCTATTTCCTTTGGTCTCGCCTAGCTATTCGGACTTGCCACATACTCATGTCAGTTGCAATCTATCGCCGAACAAAGTACATTGTTTTGACATTTTATTAATTTTAGTAGAACGGAAATATTATTTTATGAATATTAAAGAACAGTAAAACATCGTACTAAACTTGAAGCTCTTTTTCACAGAAAATGTTTGAGTTTTCAAAATACTTCATTAGAAGTCATTTGAAGTACTGTAATTCACAGATATAAAACTGCTTACAAATTGCTGGAAATATGCATATGAATGGCGTGAGATCTTTAAAAAAATTATATTTGTATAAAAAACAAAAAAAAACCAAAATGAACTTTACGTCATATTAAAGAGTGCAACTAGCACTATTCGTTCGAAATGTTTGAAGAAAAAAATTTGCAGCCGGTTTTGAGAAAATGAAGTTTGAGTTTTTCTGAAAATCCGGAATCTTAACCTAGTTTTCACAGGTCGAGTTTTCGAGAAACTTTATATGACATTATATAAAGCACATGTACTCATAAATATAACAATTTGAACAAATTGCCTTTAATGTAAATACTAATTACGTGAGAGACAAGTCAAAAATTACACGTTTGTAATTTAAGAAAACATAAACCACAAGAATGCAGCAAAATGGCGTTTATTTCCTCTCATACAGTACATTTAGCACTATCGCTACCAAATGTTTAAATACAAAATTTGGAGCCTTTTTGATAAAATCTTTTTGTTATTTTCATAAATTACACATATTGCACGCAATTTTGCGCGAAAACGACTAAAATTTTCAAATAAATGTACATGATCTTAATGAATGAACTCACTATGGAGAACACATTTACTTCGGAGGAAAAATCTCGATTAACTAAGGATTTTCGAAAATTTTGAAATTTTTGGAAAATTTTAATTAACTTTGAAAATCTGACCTTTGCCACCTTTATAAGTATATTTTACTCTATTTTTACAAGAAATTTAAAGAATAGAATTTGGAGCCGTTTTAGAGAAAATTTTCAAAATATCCGGGAGCTTCATGTAAAGTATCCCCAAATGTTGAAGAAGGTGTTTTCAGAATCGTATCACCTCTAGTCGAACCAGATAGACTGGGAAATATCTATTTTGGAAAACATCCTACGTATGGTTTAGGTGCTTGTGGTGTTCACAGACGGACAGACAGAAGGACAGATGGAACCACGGAGAGACAGACAGACGGACCGACGTTTTGAAAATAAGAACTCTTCTTCGGTATCAGGGGACCGGTTTACTTTCGTGTATATATATATATATAGCATATATATATATACTATATATATAATATATAATATATATATATATATATTTTATGGGATATACGGGAAAAGTAAAAAGTTAAATGATAAAGGGGCCCAGAAAGGTAGTTCCTCCTAATCTTTTAAGCAAATCAATTCATGGTGTATCGTTCGATGTCATTAAAGTAAATAAAGGATCTCAATTAAGATTATTAGGACCTTGTAAATACATTGAAAGAGTGAAAAACATCTAGTAATACTCTACATTTTGTCGCTCTTGAAGCTGTTTACCCCCAAATTGATGTTCCGTAGGCCAAAGAGACCGAAGTTCAAATCCCGTTAGCGCAGAAAATCGACATAAGTTGAAGTTGATTCGAATTAAAGCACAGAATGGAGAGAGATTTCATTAATCGTGGAAGGGTCCATCAAGATATATATAGAATATAAGATATATTCACAAAAGTTATCTGTTGTAAACCCTCCTTGTTTTCCATTTAACAGTACCTCCTGAAATGAATTTTCATTTCGAATCCTCCTCCCCTCTTTCTGAGATAAATAAGGCCTCTATTTCAAAGGACCTCTATCTATCGTTAGCGGTTTCGAGCGACAGTCTCCATCGCGTTTATCAAAGACGAAATCAAAATTGTACCATTATTTCTTGTGTACCGTAATTAATTATCGCATAAGGCTACGCAGTGACTAAGAACATTGAATGGACACTGATACACTACCGTATGTGTGTGGTGTAAAACTTATTGCCACTAGTGAGATTCCGCGGAACGCTCTGCCCTGCAGAGCGCTTCGCCAGAAGAGAGCGGTAGTGAAAGCAACCAGTTCATGTGAGATAGATTTCGGCGGGACTTCAATAAGTACGTTTAGTTACTGCGCTAATTTAAAGTTTTAATTTTATTTTTCTGTGCACATTTCTTCTTGTGTATGGTATATTTCTTTGTTGCGTATTTGATTAAATAATTGTATATTATTAAATGAATTATTACAGAGTAAATATTTCTCACGAGTATCGGTATTTTGAACATAGCCGACCTAGAAAACCGAGGTGGCTAGATCGCGAGCAGACTCAGCGCCTCGGTTCAAAGGGTCGCGGGTTCAATCTCCGCCGTGGGAATGGTTGTTTGTCCCACGATTGTGAGTTGTAGCGGAAGGACTTTTGAGTCTGCTAAACACAGACCGAGGAGCTCGCTTTTATGTCAAGTGTAAAGATTAATATGTGTGCCCATTATGGACGTAGTGGGCACTGGGCGCGGATAGCCTAAATCTGCATCTCCTAAAGCTGGATTAACCCCAGGAAGAAAAAAAAAACAGTATTTTGAACATCAGAAGTGGCTGTTTTGAAGGCTGCTCAGAAGCTACCCTGACTTTCAGGAGGCCTTTGCCCGAAAGGGATTGTACGGGCTAAATATGAATCAGTATTTTGACACAGGAGAACTTCCAACCGCGATAAAAACGCCTCGACAGCGCCATCGCTAGGGAAATTGAGCGCACGTACCGCTGACAGTTTCCTTTCACGACACTTGTTGCGCCAAAAATCTCTTGACATACCACTGTGATGTGAGGTGTGGCTCTGCTGTAGGAAGGCCACCTTGACATCACTGCCTGGAGTAGTGCCGCAGGTGTTTGGTCGCTCCTTAAATCAGCAAGCATTTGAGCAATGATAATACACGTAAGAGAATTTGAGTAATGAAACTTCGATCCAAATTAAAAATAAATTCCCATTAGATATAAATTATTATAGAAACTGGCCCTTGAATTTTACAGAACACAAGCGGAGAAGTAAAGAGGCGAATTGGAATTACAGTAGCGTTCATTAATTTGGGAGGAAAAAGTGTAATAAAATTTCGTCATTGAGTTATCCCTGTCACTTTCTTGTTATCCCGCCCCGACCCGCCCTCACCGCTCTGTCCTCGCCGCCCAGTCCTCGACATCCCGTCCTAGCCGCCTCATCATTGCGGCTCCATCCTCGTCAACCCGTCTTCACTACCCGGTCTTCGTCGTCCCGTCGTGGCCTCCCCTTCCTCGCCGCCCCGAACTCACCACTGTCCTCGTCGCCTTGGCCCCACCGCCTTGTCCTCGCCCCTCGCCGTCGCCTTCTCATCCTCGCCACCCATCCTTAGCGGTCCGTCCTCGCTGCCCCATCTTCGCCATCCCGTTCTCCGCCCTTAAAGAAGTCAGACGTTCGCGCAGGGAGGGAGGAGGCGTTAACAAGCTGCTGGCCGGAGGCGCTCAGCGAACAGCTATTGTGTGTGTAAAGACGCTCCCAAGTCGTGTAAAAGACGCGCGGCTGACGTTCGAGTTCACTGCCGCCGCCTCAAAGTTAAGTCAAGTCGGTGATGGGAGGCTGTAGACAAGAAAAGAGGCCGGCTGCCGCCACCACACAAACCACCGAGTGAACTTCGAGTGTTCGACCGAGAGTTTCGTTAACACTTTTGTTTAATGGAGGAGGCCATTGGTACACATTAAGGGGAGCAAGAACATAAGATAAAGTACGTAAGAAAGCTCATAAAAAAAGTACATAAGATAAATAGAAATAATATAATATACATTTTAAGGGGAGTAAGAAGATTATTTTGCAAAGAAAAATAAAATATTCTCGAATAACTAGAATTATAACATTTACGTAAACAATAAACATTAAAAATGTACCTTAGTATTTTAGGACGATATAATGGATGTTATAATGGTTATAATGGATGAACAAAATGGTTGCTAATGGGACCAAATGAAAAGATAAAATCCTGAAAAATATTGGTGTTATACTGCTTATTAAAAAGCGAAATCGACGTGTTAATAAAAATAGAGTCGAATACCAACAAGATTTGAAATTCACACATTGGCAAGAATGGGAACCTGAAATTAGTCGGCTTGATGTAAAGAGGGCTTTGGCGAGAGCCAAAAACAATAAAGCTCCAGGACCAGGAAACCTTAGAATGGAACTTTTAAAATACGGAGGCTCTAGTATAATTGAATACCTCCAAAATCTTTTTAACAAAATTGAAGTTAGCGGTGATACAGGAATGGAATATATCATACATCAGTTCCATACACAAGAAACAAAACTATTTGTGAAAATTACAGAGGAATTAGTGTCATCCCATCAATAGCTAGGCTATTCGCTAGTATTCTAAAGGGAAAAAATACAAAAAGGAATAACTTTCAGCGAAGAACAAAGTGGTTTCATCCATTGCTTACGCCAGATAATAGAAAAAATGGAATTCACAATATAGATACATATATGACACTTACTGACCTGGAAAAGGCCTATGACAGTGTTCAAAGATGTAAAATGTGGCCAGCAATGAAAAGACTGAAAGTGCAAGAAAAGTGGATTAATTTAGTAACAAAAATGTTCCAGAATACTGAAGCGTGCATTAAAATGGGGAGGAAAATTACCCGAAGCATTAGAACTAACAAAGGGT
>BOPP01000004.1:20917272-20954323 GCA_017312745.1 Gryllus bimaculatus | reverse complement strand
ATATATATATTGATGTATAGAAATAACATAAATTAATGATGTTTTTTGTAGTTATGCATATTTAATATTCTATCTTTTTTCACCTTCAATTCTTAAAATTACGTAGATATATATATTTATATACTAAAATATACGAACGAAATAAGACATCTTCAAACAGATTACAATCGATTGATTGATCGTTAGTGATTTCAGGGGCGTCAACAACTATGGTCATTATTTCCGTAAGAGTAGAGCATGTTTTTCCTCGGTCGGTGGCGTTGGTCTCCCCCCCCCCCGCTGTATGGCGAGATCCGGCGCAAACCTCCCGGCCGGTATCCTGGCATGTGTGCGTGTGTAGTGCGTATTAGTGTAAGTCTGTGTAAGGGGAGAGAATAGGACATGGAAGAGATGGGAAAGAACACGCGCGGTGGCCCGTTTGTTTGGCATTCGCCCGGCGTTGATCGATGAAACCACGGAAAACTACCCATGAGAGCAGCCGGCCTCTAGAATTCTCCCCCAGACAGCGAGTGAACTCGACTTAGCTGACAAGCTAAATCCTGCCACCGTCGGGGCTCGAATCAAGAACCTCCCGGTCCGAGGGATTGCAGTGACATCAGTTGATGCCCTGAGCCATCTCTCCCAGTCAGATTATCAAAATTACATGTACTTAGGTATAATTTAAATATAATTTCTAAAATTTATAATATGAATAATTTATATCGATGTAACATGAAGACTACTTTTCGGTAATTGTAATAAAATATTAAATGTAGGACTTCAGAAAAATGCTAGCATCGCTCATTTTGTCTTAGCACAACTCATATGGCAGAAGGTAATATCAGCCTACTAATAAATTAATTTTCGAGTATTTAACAACTTTGTACAAAAACTCATAGATAAATAAATAAAAAAAGAGAAATCGCACGCGACGAAGAAGAGGCTCTTTAGACAATTTTAATCCAAATGTTTGTCGCCCCTCAAATTCTGCGGCCGTGGGCACGTGCTTTCTGTGCCTATTCGTTGATTCGCCCCTAGTGAGCAATGCAGATAATTAAAAAGTTAATGTTTAATACTAGCAAACAACATTCTGCTTTTTAATAAATTTTGTTATTAATATTACTTAAAAAAGAATTTAATTTATTTTCGAACTAATTTTAAATTTTCATAAAAAATACTTACCCACCAATTTCCCCCCCCCTCCCCGAAGTTCCGAAATCCCCCCTAGGACTGACTGGATATGTACTTCCCCATAAATTGCTGACGACTATATTCTGAGTGAAAGATTCGCATCGTAAGCCTAACCTCCAATCACGTCTTGAGGTGCACAAAAAAGTGCACAAAAAATCTGAAAGTTAAGAAAATATATTACGTTTCTTTTCTTTTTTTCAGTAATGCCTGGAGTTCAAAAACGTATCCTTTTAACTGTTTAGACTTGTCAGTTCAAAAACTATTTCATCACTCGCATTATTTTCCCAGAATACGAGAAGTTTCAGTAAACGACGATCTGCAATTTTAAGATCGCAGATTAATGTTTTTCAGGGCATGCTTTCATCAGAACGTGTAAAAAAGAATAGTGACGAATGAAATATTTTTTCATTTGAACACATTTTTAAAATGCAAAATCTGAAATTGGCTCCTTGCTTGTCTCAGTATCGTGGATATCGTAATTAGACCAATTTATTATGCATAATACATAGATAAATGATTTAGTCTCTATGTAGTACTGGAAAAAGAAACTACTCATATTTGGTTTCCGAACCTTTTAGTCACTCACGGGATATTGACTGACTTTCAATAAACTATTTTCATAATTAACGACTAGACATTGCCTAAATTCATTGTTCTGACGGACGCCTCAAAGCATAGTTCCCACCGTTTAGCCACCTCTAGCCTGCAGCTCGACCCAATTAATTCGGCCTGCAGCACATTCACTTAGGCCGCTCGTCGCCATCGGAAGCCCAGATGATGATGATGGCGTCACCCCGCTGGCGGCCGCTGCGCTCGTACGCAAATTGCGGAGCGACACCTGGCCGCGAGGGGGCGGGGAGAACAGCCGCGGGCGGGGCGGGGCGGGAGCGGAGGAGGAGGGGGAGGCGAATATCCTGGAAATCATTACCCCGGCCGGAGCGGCGCTGCCCAAGATAACCGAGTGCATGGCCCCAGCGGCGGGGCTATTACCCTCGCAATTTGCGCGCTCGCGCGGGCCCTGGGACCCGCCATGAGCGGCCGACACCGGCCCTTCTCGCCTAATAATTCCGAACGCGATTCACCCATCACCGCCCCCACCGCGGCCGACCACCCCTGCGTCACAACAGCCTCCCCTCTGCCGGCCCCCGGTCGCCCCCCGCCCTGGGCTGCTAGCCATGTTACATACTCCGCACCGAATTTCCAGGGTCAGGAGGCTAGCCTGCCTCTCCTAACAATGTTCGTGTCGTGTTTACAAACAGCTGTGATGCTCTATTATGCCAGAAGCGTAACAGGGAATGTTTAGTACTGAGGAAAATGGTATTCTTTGTCGATAAAGAGAGGCAATATGGTTAGCGAGGTTGATCAGTCTAGTGAATGAATCCATTGGCGAAGGTGTTGGAGCCTCGAAGTCATAATAGCCAACGTATCTGCGTCCACACTCGATCGGGTGCGAATCGAAATTTTTTCCAATGGATGTTCAAAAATTAAAAGAGTAACTGAATAGTAGCAGTTATCATGACAGCGCGAAAATTTTCATTTTTTACTAATTGCAAATAGGATAACTAATAATGTGTATACTTGTGTCCTCTAGATCTTCATGTGGTCTCTGTTACCTTGAAAGTAGGCCTGATGCACAATGCAACTGGCTCAAAAACAATTTGCCAATTTGTCAGATTACGATAGAGAAGTGAGCGATCCGGCACCAGTGGCAAGTGTCTTCAACCAATATTTTTCCATAATTGCTGCTGATCTCACTATGATGAGTCTATAAAATTCAATGTCAGACGTTTCCACAAAAATTTTAGACACGATGCTTGTTACCGAAACTTCTTCTTTTGGATTTCTCAAAATAATCGATAAACTAAAAGATAAATATTCGACCGTATTTGATGGATTTCCGAGTTGTTTGTTAAAGACTGCCAATATACACCCGTTGACTCACATATTTAATGCATTCTTATGCACTGGAATGTTTCCAGATATTTTCAAAACAGTTAAGATTAAGCCGCTCTTCAAGGAAGGCAACAAAATTCAATTCAAAATTGTCGGTCAATTTATCTTTCAGCAGTTTTTTAGATATTCTAGAACAGTGTGAATATCTCGTAATGTGCTTTAAAAGACTCACATAAATTGTAACAACTCTCGACAGTACCATAAGGCTTTCCTTTAAGGACATGACTAATGTACAATCTTGTCTCGAGATGATATCTTTAATACAATCAATCAATTACATGCTATATATCCAACAAAAGCAATCACGCATACAAATCCATACCACATATATGAGAACTTAATATTCACAAAACCACTAGTTGTACCGTTAGATAAATGTCTAGTTGTAATCTTGTCAGTTCCTACCACAGATGGCAGCAATGCCCATCTCCATTAATCCAGTTCCTATGAACGATAAGATTCTTCTTATCTCATCTCAAAAATATTATCTACAAGGTTCGGCATCAAAATGGTCCACCTCACCCTGTGTTTAAGTGAACCTTACAACATACAGACATCTTCATGTAACCTAACAAAAACGGTAAACTGCGACTTTGCGGATGTGACCAATAATATTAAGGTATTTCAGCTACTTAATAATGCCAATATCCTGATCTTTTCTAACCGCAATGAAATTGTATTACAAACTTGAAAATACTACCAATCTGTACAAATAGAATTGCCACATAAATTGTATAGTATAAGCAACAGAATAAACAAAGGCCCAGCAACAGAATAAAAAAAAATGATTTTCCTAATAAAACTGTCTGCAAACGAGTTTTGACGTAACGAAAATTATAAATACCACTAGTTTCTAAAGAGAAAGTTTTGTAATCCTGCGGAAGAAATCCTGCTGCATAACCATAACCTACGATTCATTACCAGTTATAATCCTTTTAAGCAGGTTTTCATGATTATTGACCATTTCCCAATTGTCCCGAGCGATTTCAAGGCGTATGTTTTTCTGCTCCACAATCAACAATTTCGACATGAATATCGCAAACACACGAACCAGGTGCAAAATTTCAGTTAAAATCTTCCAAACACTAATTTTTGGTATTTTCAAATCACATTCTAGTACTCACACAGTAAATGAACGATCTTCTTTGATCGCAAGTCACAGACTTCGATGTTATGCGGTGTTTGAAGGCCGCCCAGAGCGATGATTACTATCATCTTTGATCCGCTTATATTACTCTTTTTGAATTTTGCTCATACACTAGTCCCCAAATGCCCACTTCATCCTTTAGATGGTCATAGCAAACTCTTTCCGAGTTTGAAGAAAAATTTAATGCAAATTCGTTGCTCCAATCTTTCCGTCACTTTTTACAGTAGCAAAATGCGACAAACGTAAAAAAACACGTAAACAAATGCACGCTGAACATAAACGAAAGCGTCTCTACTGGAACTACGGCGTGCAGGGAGTTCGTGAAGCTTTACTGTTGACACTCGTACCCGGCAGAGGGCGCTAAACTTGTCATCAATGACGATATGAATGATTACTTTGGGGACAGACTTCGTGTATATATGAAAATACCAGGAAATGTATTACTTAATTTATAAGTTTAATTTGCTTTTCCATTATTGTTCATTTGGAGACATTTTGATTTTTCATTGTGGTATCTTTTAGGCCTATGCCGTTTACTATGTCTGAAATGAAATGAATATGTTCAATATAAATGAAGACGAATGCCACTTTGGTGGGGTTCATCAGCTAAAACTGTTCAGCAGGATGAGACATATCAGTGAACCTTCAACGGTTACTTAAAAATGGCAAGAAGTAGAATTGCTACTATCTAACGCATGTGCATTTAGAAAGTTTACTACAACTTTAAGATTGAAGATTGTGATTTGGTAATGTCATTTATGTGTGTTTGAGTACTGAGTATATGCGTCATACTATAACCATGATTTTCAGGATATACAGAAATAAAGGTACAGTATACACGTGTACGTTCATGATATTCATGCTGTATATTCTAGTAAACATGTAATTGATAGGCAGATGAATGTTTTATTTTAAACAAAACTGAGTGCTCGGACACCGTATACAATTCCAAAGAAAATTAGTAACTGTTTCATTATGTTGAATGTCTCAATGTATCTGACGAGCGGGAAAGTTCAGTAAAGTATGCAACCAAGAGCTGTGAACTGATAAGCTACATAAAGCCTCCAATTTATTTTTTCTGTGCATGTGCGAAGTAAATAAGGAAGGGAATTGTTGCACCTACCTAGTACGTAATCCCCCTACATATTACTTCAAAAATATAGAATCATGCTTCCTTATTTCAAGTACACGGTTTTTAAAAATCAAATATGGCCATGGGAATCATTAGCAAGTTTATAATTAAGGATATGTCATTTGACGCCCTTGTAATCACCAATATTTAAATCTGAGCAGATGTGTTTAAATTGCAACAGGTTGGGGATTATTTTAGTGATGTTTTAAACACAGAGGAGTGTCCTACTTTGAAAATTGATCATTTACTTTTACCTTTTAAACTCCTGATTGCTGAAGATTGAAAATCCCACATTGCTTGCTCAGGACCTTGCCCGTTCCATTTTTATTAAGTTTTGTTTCCTTTTCCGCTTTCCAGGAATCGTATGCAATGTGCACAGAATGCTTTGAATAGCAGCGTGGGGCCCTACGAAGCATTACTGCTTCGTTTTCGCTGGCGTGGCCGGCGAAACTCGAACTCCAGAACTCGTAGCCTGAGGTGGCGCATATGTGCGCGATGACGCAAGTCCGCTTCCATCGCTTTCCGAAACGCCCGTTACAGCGTCCGATGTCCTTTCCGGGAATCTGGAATCAAGTGCAGTCGGTGCAGGATTGTGTTGCATTGAAACATGGTGTCTCAGAGAAAACATACAAATGTACGAAGGCTTAGTTTCAAATCCAGTAAAGCTCAACCCCTCAGTTTCAAAACCGGCTGTGTATGTCGAAACATTATTTTTAGTGAAAAAAGAAATATCATACATACAAGGAATATTTTGTAATTGAACAATGAATATAATTAGTAGTATTTATGAATAAATGAATATCAATAGTAGTATTTTTATGACTTTTAAAAATTATTTTGTGTTTTTTTTTCCGAAATCCTAAATCTGTTTTGAAACTCAGGCCTTTATTTATCAAATATTATCATTGAGAGTGTTGCATTATTTCATGAGACACGTTTACTGTAAAATCTTGAGTAGAAATAGGGACCAAAAACTTCCTGTAAATTATTTAAACCACTTTTCAAATTATCCATACACTACAGAGTGTCTCGTTTAAAACGTTCCTTTCTCCGGTTGAGGTTCTGTTACCTGGTAAAGGCACTGACTGTATATGAGATGCTTGGTGCTGCGAAATTCTTCAGGTAGTGGAAGTGGAAAAGGACGTTTGATATATAAATATAAATATATATATATATATATATATACATACATATATATACTATATATACTATATATATACGTATACTATATCTATATATATATATATATATCACTATACTAATATATTACTATACTAATAATAATATATAATTCTACTATACTATATAATAACGTATAATATAATAATATATATATGTACTATATATAATATATTATATTATATATATATATATCATATATATTATATACTTTATATATATATCAAACGTCCTCTTTCACTTCCACTACCTGAAGAAATTTACTGTACAAAAATCACGTAAAACTTGACAATATGAACACCTACCTTGATCATATATATATAGACAGTAACATTCTACAATATATATATATCATATATCACCTAATATATATATATATACTATATATATATATATATATATAAATATATATCATAGTGGTTTTGAAGATAGTCGATATGAATGTCTGTTAGGGAGAACTTTGATTCTTTTAAAGTAGGCATTTTCAGTTCGGTGTGAAATATATTATTGATGACGTACTATTATGCTTTTGTAGGTACTCGGAGATACTTTGAATACAATCCTTGTAGAATTTAGAGTTCTCTAAAGTTCATTGACATATTTGCATACTGTTCTAATTATTAATTTGTAGATGATTATTGAGCTGAAGAGAGAAAAAAGTGATTTTCAATTAGCCGATTTCATTTAATTTATTTTCTTCTTTATATATTCTTACCATGTTGGACTCCTGTCCACATGTATACCTAGGAATTTAACAATGATTAATTGTGAAAAATTGTTACTATTTTTTGTACAGTAAAAAAGTTTGGACTTCCAATAAAATACTTTTTCTTTAATCTTATTTTCTTAATTATTCTTCCTAAAGTAATTAAGAGTAAAATATGAAATTTAAGAAATGAGATGTAAATGATTGCAAAGCAAGTGGGAAAATAAGAATTAAAATGACAATATTGTTTATTCTTTGCATTCTTACCGCACATGAAGGAAATCAGTCAATATGAAATTAAAAAAAGTTGATAAATTCACTCTGTTGATAGTGCTTAAATAGATAAAGAGATTTAAAAATTGAATTTAAAAACATTATTGAATAATTCGAAATGATAATGTAATTAATATTAGCCACAAATAATTGTTACTAACACATCTCTATTGTGTATGACGAATGGCTGTTTTCTGAAATCTAATTAAATAGTACTACAGATAAATTATGGGAGATGGATGTAGTTTAACATTTCAGCATAGCGATGTACTTATTATATCTATCCATTTAAGGTAACAGTAGCTTAAAATAAATCGAAAAATTATATGGAAGGCAGAAAGGAGAAAATGGATGGCAGAAGTCATTGCAGTGAGTCGACTTAATGCCCTGTCAGCAAGGAATAGTGAAACCAAGCGAGGGGCCTCAGGGGAGACAGATCGCGATCTGTCTTTCCACGTTTAATTTCCCGCAGGGAGTTTCTATGCACGCATCGCAGTGTAACCAATCCAGGAAGACAGAAATCCGTCAGGGGCCTCTTTCACAACATTTAAAGGCTGGAATTCGAGGATTTTTCTCGACCCTCCGATTTTTGCAGTGGTTAAGTGTAGTTGTATTATACTTCTACATTTCTTGATCATGCACGTTTTCAATAGACACACTTACGTTGTACGGTGTTCACAGCCGTATCAACTGTGTTCGAGTACCATAATTTTGAAACTTTCATGCATTCATGCCACTGTCTACTTCTTCATGTGAGCATGCTACTATTCTGCGTCATATCAATGCCTTCACACTTTCAACACAACATACAATTTTGAAGTATATTTAAACAGGGTTGTTGCAAATATCAAGTGTTTACATGATTCTCGCCCATTTTGTGTTCTGATTTTAGGGAACTGAGTAGGAAATTGAATGGATGAATAAGATTTCCGAAAGTAATATGCACTGCGAAGAATTCATCGAAAGTAAATTTAATATTATTAAAATATATTTCATTTCGTATTTAGACTGACAGAAAACCACTTTTATCAGTGAAATGTGTGAAAAGCATTTAAATAAAACAGATGAGATGGCTCAGGGTAACAGCTGTTGCCACTGCAACATTTCTGACCGCGCGGTCCTAGGGTTTCAGTCTCAATGGTGGCGGATTTTTGACACTAGCTAGCTATGACCAATTCAGCCGCTATCCGGAGAATTCTTGCGGCCGGCTTCTCTAATCTTTTTTTTTTTTTTTTTCATAATTTTTTCGATCACTACCGCGGAACAGTAGGGGAATGCCGGAGCAGAAGTTTGACAAACGGATCATGGTCTGCGGCCGATCTGTTCATCCTAACCTTGTCCCCTTCTCTCCCTTTACATACACACACACACACACACACACACACACTTACATTCACTTAACTACCCCATGTCGGGAGACTGGTCTGGAGCGCTGCCCTGTTGACTGGAGAGGGAAATCTCTACAAGCTGACGTGTAAGCCGGATCTCACGTTCTATCGGGGAAAGAAACTGCCACCTCCGGGTGCATAACATACACTACACCTATCGGTCCATTCACAAAAACAGTTGACGAGCACAGAAACACAAACTAACTCATCAATCATAGCATTTAATTCAGATATATGATGAAAGGGTCACTGATACAGAAAATAACAATGAGTCAACTCAGTCAATTGATTTACTCTAATTTAAAGGTTACTTTTAACCCCACGTTGCATTCGATAGTATTCACATCAACTGCAATGTCAACTGCGGTGTCAAGAACACGCGTAAGGTGATTAATTATATTCATAAAATTCAGCTTCAAAGGAAAATTTATTTTGTAAGATATGTTTTATCAATTCTTGTGTGACCTCTCTCCCATATCCTCCTCCAAAATTACCAGATTAATGATCTGACCGATTTCGGGAAAGAGCCCGGGCAATGGTCATTTATTATTCCATTGTCCAAATGTTTTCTGTACTTACAGCAAGCTCCTAATTTCTAGACGTCATCCAAATGTAAAGAAAGATTTATATAATCTCGTATTTTGACCTTGAGGATTAGGTAACCATACACACTTAACATTATAACATTTACTCAAATTTTGAGAATAAACAATCATAGAATCTGTTGAATACTCATATGTTACACTTAAAATGTTCAAAATGAAAGTTTTCAAAACAAAATGATCCTTGCGTCCTGCAACGGAAATACAAACCATATTCCAATCTTGTACTACAATAATACTTCACGTTTGAATACAATTTTACTGTTCATTATTACAAAATGGGATCCAATTACACTGTAACTTACTTGGCTTTAAACACAATGGGTCACTCTTCTTTTAAAAACTTGATATAACCTTGACCATTGTTTTAATTGCACCTATGCACAGATGTGATTACCATCTACGAGTATATGCTTCAGTACAATGACTCAATTACTTCTAATCATATTACACAATTATTTACTAAGTCCTTATATTCGAAAACTTTACAACACATTATACAAATATTAATTAAAAATCAATAAAAATTCTTAATTATTATGTTTCAATTACACTATATTACATTTTTTTCTTTTTAGAAAATGCCAATATCTTTTTCCATTCTTTCCATTCCTAAAATGTGTACATGTCTTCTAACGTCCCCCACGAGCAAGACTGTTCGCGAACGTGTAATTTTCCGCCGCAAGTATCTCTGAAAACGACCTTCAGCATTACTTGATGCTCCTGCTCTGCTTGATACACCATTTGTGCGTTTACAATTTTGTAAAACTTTAGCTATTGTATTACACGAGCAAACAAAAGAACTAAAACGATCCTTCTGATGAAGTATACAAATCATATTAGTTCACAGCACGAGGCCGAGCCGTCAGTCCTCTACACCTACTCTCTCTTTACGAGAAAATGGGATCTTTCTCCCATCTATAAGTCTCGCGCTCGTGCAACAATTTATTCCTGTCACATCCTGGCGTTTCCCACGTCGCTGTTGCTCGCCTCTCTTGAACAATGAGCTTCCTTCCTCGTCAGTGTTCGATGTAATAGTAAATTGCAGTCCAAGCAGTAAATTCAATAACGACTATGGTAGTTTTATTATTAATTCTACATCTACTTATTCCGTACGGTTGACAGGGATTTTGACGTACGGGTTTTCGAGAAAGTAGCATGCACACTACTCAAAAACAACAAAAATACTCTCGAACAGCATTGCAACAAATTAAATATTTTAACAAAAATAGTCTTAATGAATATTGCATTAAAATTTTATATAATTAATCTCTTGAATTAGTACTCTTTTACAAATGCTAACAGTCGTGCGACTACTCAAGAAAAAAACCTTTCTGGGCAATTTGTGAAGCAACCTGCTACCCGACTGAAGTTAACTGATGTAAGCGGATGAAAAAGTGTTTATTTATAAAAATAGCAAAATGAATAATGATTTTCTTAATATCCTAAAGTAAAGAATTTCTTCATAACTGTCTGAGCCAGAAATGGATACATCCCCAGTTTGAATGAAAATAGTATGATCCAATATTTTGTCATACAATTTTTTTTGAGAAATCCTCTTACTGTAATTTGTTTGCAAGCCTCCCACACACCTTCAGTTCATCAGTAGGCTACCTATCCTGTCTATTGATTCTTGAACGAGGTGTTCTGGATCAGCAATTTTAAAAGTAGTACCATTTTCCCGCCTTGTATCGTTTGGTTTGTGCCCATATCATTTCGATAGGATTATATTGACAGTGATACGGGGGCTAAAGTAGTAACATATGGCTATGGGCTACCACTAAAGAATCCAGTTTATTCTTATTTTGTTTCCTGTTATTTTCTTTCGCAAGAAGCAATTTCTGACTCGTTAAGTTAGGGGAACGCATCAAATTTTCCCTCTCTCAAGCATTCTGTTATATGTTTATTTGTTGAGTTTGTTAAAAATTTTTCTAAAACCTCTGTTGAATCCTTTCTAAAAATATGGCGCTGTTCATCACTATTAGGTTTAGCACTGTTAGGTTTTAGAAATGGTAGAACCATGCCCACAAAACAACTCTTTAAAAGTTATAGTGTTTATCTCACTATGGTAATCTGAATTTCCTGACTTTCCCCGAAAAAACATTTTGCCGGAGGAGCGAACTTGATGCATCCGAAGATCAGACCCAACTCTACCAATTAAACGTGTGGTCCTTTCCCAATGGAATACGTAATTCACCTTTTCCTTCGCTTAACTACTAATTCTCATGGAATTATTTTAATACATCCACGTTTCGTCCAAATAACACAGAGTTGTGCGTTTTTGGCTGATAGTGTTGTTAATACCTTGTATACCCCAGTTATATGCGACTAACCAGCTTCCCTTTCCCCTACCGCGTACAAAAAAGACACGCAACAGGAGTGACTTTACCACAACCATGAAACACTAAATTTATAGAAAATAAACAATTCCATGCAAACAAAACATTAGGATGTGATTTATCACACCCACACAGAATGTATTTTTATGAAAGAAAAAGTAAACAGTATCTTACAGAGCAGGAAAATGAATTCTGCTTCCTGCAAACGTTGCGGTAATCAATAGAAAGTAAACTTCATTTCTCTTTCATGACTAGCAAAATACTGATTTTTTTTCGAAAAATGACTGTGTGCTCAAGCAGTGATGATTCAATAGCCTAAAGTGGATAATGTCTATTAAATAGTTCTGTTTTGACCATATTTTTATTATTTACACCACATCATGCATTTTTTAAAGAGTACGGTATGCTGTTCAAAAATCCAGGGAAACTCCTCATCAGGTGCGTCAGAACTACCTTACTCATTAAAATTAATAAAATCCCTCCCTGAGAAAAATATGTGCCCCATAATCATTACATAAGTTATAAACGTCTCGACAAAAGCTACGGTAATTTATATTGACCAAATTTACCTTTTAAATGATTGATGTATTGTGGTAGCACTGACTTACGTGTAAATGTGAGATATTTTGTTTGCTTTCATCTTCACTCTAGAGGGGCGTACTATAATCATCATGAATGCGTGGACTGGCCTTGAAGCAAAGGAAGGGGAAAACGAGATCTATCCTCAGCTAGCTGGGTTCAGTACATTATCTTCCCCTGCTTCTCGCCGATCGCCGCCTGCCGCTGGCCCACTGAATAAGATGCGTGCGCTGTTCGGATGACCAACTGGGGAAGTTGTGCGCCGGCGCAAAGATTGCAGTACAGTATGCAGTGGGTGCAATATTTGTGATCAAGTGACATATGGTTCATCGTTATTCGGTTACGGCATCGCTATTCGGCATATGGTTAATTCTCAGTATTCATTAAATTCTTCTTCTTGCTTACTCCAGCAGTGCTGGGGTTGCTGGGGTTAAATACACGCCTCTAATGGAAGACAACTTCTCACTATCGAACCTACTGACTGACCTGGAAAATCGGCGACTAATTCACATTCCAATACGTATACAATAACTTTCGAATCACTCTACTGAACGTAAGTAAACCTAATCGTAAGTGAACTATAAATCTTTAAAACTTATCCACTTCGTACTTGATATCACAAAGGTTATGACTGGTGGGGCCACTAGGGGGCGCTAGCTTTAAGTGTCTCCCTTTATATCGCAGAGTGCCCTGTATTGTCTCTGTAGTATTTGGTTCTATGCAGCCACAAGCTTCGGCTGTCCGCTGCTGCATCGCTACGCGATCCCCCGGCATCGCCTACACGTTAAATACAGCAGTAGGCTTTCAAAACTAGCCCTTAGCCTGCCTATGATGCACCTGCTTCTTTCTGTCAATCTCAGACACTTCAGATGTACTTATTTTCGTGATTTCCGTTATGTTATGAAATTAAACTCTAATGAAATTAAACTATCTAATACTTTACAATAAAAAAATCAGCTGCAGCACAAAACAGAAGTGAACTACACGGCGATTTAAACATAGTGTCACTTAAAGGTCACGAACTGGAATAGAAGGGGACATTTTGATCCAATCGAAAGCTCCAATTCGAAAAAAATTAAGGCATAACGAAGCTCCTGATTGGATGACACTGAGCCCTTCTCGTTCCAGCTTGTGATCTTGAAGTGTCACTCTGTTTAAATCGGAGTATACATTGGCCGCAAACGGTCAAGTGGTTTCCCGTTGTTACTGTGCATGAGGGCCCATCACCATCCACTCTGCAGAGCAGTAATATAGATTCTTGCTGGATGGAAACAATTCGTTCCTTTGGTAACGTAATTGTCTCTCCAGATACCACTGATTAAGAGATAGATTCAAGAGACCTACACTGATAAAGAGATTGATTAAATATGTATTTCAGGCTCTCAGAAACGAATGAAACTTCCGGCAATCAATACCTGTCGGCGCAACGATTCGTTGATCATATCTGATAAGAGTAATTTTGCACAGTGTGAAGATCCTTCACGCATTCCACTTTTGAGCCACTGCACAAGCACAACTCGACTTGCGCAAGCCCAGCTCAAAATCGGTGTACGCTAAGGTGCTTCACACTGTGCAAAAAGTATACTACTCGTACGAGGGTTGCCTTTTATATTTCAGGATTAGAGAACAAAAACAAATATTAATCATCGAAAATCACTTTATCGTTTTTCAAAATATTCACCATGAAGATATGTACACTTTGCATGCGTTTCAACCAATTTTCGAAGCACTTTTGACACTCTGATTGAGGTATCTCCAAAACATGCATTCTGAATGCAGCAACCGCTTCTTCAGGTGTCTAAAAACGTTGACCTCTCAGTTTGTTTTTTACGTACGGAATAAAACGAAGTCATTCGGTGCCAAGTCAGAACTATACGGCGGGTGACTCATCAAATCGATGTTTTGGGTGCTTAAAAATGCAGTTGTTTGAGCTGATGTGTGAGAGCACGCATTGTCGTGGTGAAGAGTGATCCGTCTTGGTTGGTTTTTCTGATTTCTTGGAAGACAGCTGGCAAACAAATCGTTGTATACCACTCAGAATTGACTGTTCTGCGTTGTTCCAGTGGTACGGTTGCGACATGTCCAGTTTTGCGAAAAAACAGGCGACCATCTGTTTGGAAGTGCTTCGTGCGCGAACAACTTTTGTTGGATTTTGCTCATCTTGAAACACCCATACAGTCGACTGCTGTTTCCTTTCGGCCTCATACGCGTAAATCCACGATTCATCACCTGTCACGATATCATGGACGTGTTTCGAAGCACCGTGATCGTATTTTTTGAGCATTTATTTCGACCAATCGACCCGAGCCTTTTTTTTTTTTTTGAGCGATTGACAAATTGTGTGGGATCCAACGTGAACAAATTGTTTTGTCAGTCAAATGTTCATGCAATATTGAATGTATAGTGGTCCCACTAATGCCTAAGGTTGTCTCAATCTCGCGATAGGTCACATGACGATCTTGCAATATCAGTTCACGCACAGCATCATTGGTTTCGGAACAACAACTGATTTTGGACGACCCTCGCGAAACTCGCCTTGGGGTGAACTACGACCACTATTGAATTCACCATACCATCGATAAACACTGATCCTTGATGGAGCTTCATCACCAAAAATTGAATTAAGTTCATCCTTGTACTGATGCTGAGTTAATCCACGTTGAAAGTTGTGAAAAATAATCGCACGAAAATGTTCACGATTTAATTCCATTTTTGGGCCAAGCTGAATTTTTTAAGTTACTGTAAACAACACAAATAGCGCTCGTATGTCAAAACGATCTGAGTACGTATAACCTCAAAACATCCAACTTTACGAAGGAGCTGTCAGTTGCCAGATTGCAACAACAGGGTTGCCAAATCCTGAAACATAAAAGTCAACCTTCATATATGGGTTTTTGAACATGGTTAGGAATACGACTTCTCAATTGTTCAGTTGAGCTAGAGGGTCATTTACAGAAGCAATGTCAATTTTTTCTCTCTTCTTACTCACCTCTTTCACGCTTGGTTCTTGTAAACATGCGTATTTTTCAAAAGTTTATTTATTTGTGCCAATCAGCATTTTTACATTATTTTTAACGGCATCCAACGTTTTTAAGTTTTTTAAATTCACCGTTAAATCAAGTTTAAACTGGATTCAATTTTTTAATATCGTGTAGTGGGCCTACAAGATGAAATACCCAGGAAAACAAACTCAAAATGGAAACCAACAGGCAATGGATTACACAACTCGTTGTGAAATATTTGTTTGCTTCAAATTCCGCACTCCACCCGTGGCGAGCTCGCAAAGTGACGCAGTATCCTCTGACGTGGAGCCGCAGCCCGCAGGGGAGCCGAGAAGCTCCGCGCGGCCGGCCCCGCTGATGCGCGCGCGGTGGCCTCCACATCCCCTGAGCCAGGCCTCGTCAGATGCCCCGGAGCAATTTAAAGCTACATAAATCGGTCTGCGGCGGCGTGGGAGGCCGCGGGGCGGAAGATATGAAGAGCGCGAGGCGGCGGCGAGGGGCGGGGAGCTGGCAGCATGGCAATGGCAGAGAAGACGTGGCAGCGGGGACTGAGATTACGGGATTGGGCAGCGGGAGCTGGCAGCGGGGAACAGGCAGCGGGGAACGGGGAACGAGCAGCGGGTAACTGGCAGCGAGGAACTTGGAAGGGGAAGTGACAGCGGCGAAATGGCCGTGGGGAACTGGCGATAGGGGAGCTGGCAGCGGGGAACTGGCAAAGAGAAATTGGCAGCGGGGAACTAGCAAACGGGAACTGGCAGGTAATAACTGACGAAGTGGAACTAGCAGCGTAAAACTGGCAGCAGGAAACTGAAAAGGGGGAACAGGCAGTGGGGAACTGACATCGGGGAACTGGCGGGACCTGGTAGCGAAAGCTGCCGGCGGGGAACTGGCAAAAGGGAACCGGCGGCGGGAAATACTCAGGAAACGGACAGCTGGAGGGAAGAACGGCCAAGAGTCGGCAGAAGGGCTGAAGTGGAGGTCTAGAGAGGGATGAAGGAAGACGGGGAGCGATGGGGGAGCGGGGTCGAGCGAGGGGAGCGAACGCGTGTGAAGGCGAGCGAAGACGGGTGGGACGAGTGGGACAAGCGGGGCGGTGGCGTGCGAGGCCCGAGCGAGCACGACCGGGAGCGAATGGCGATGAGCGGGGCGAGCGGGGCGCGCGTCATCGCGACGCCTCCAGCCCATTCATCACGCGCGTGCCGGACATCGATCTCTGCAGGCCGCCGTGCGCCGTGCGCCGGCCGGAATATGTGAGCAGGCACGGCGTCAACTCCTTGCGCCCGCCCCCCGGCGCCCCCCCGCCCCGCCTCTGCCTCTCCTTCCCCTTCGCCGTGGCCGATGCCTCCTCCTCTTTTGATTACTCCATTGCGTCTAGTCCGGCGGAGAAGAATAACGTTTACGGAACATTGACTTGGAAGGTGCCCATGGGTTTCCTGCTCTGATTACTATTTCCACTGGAGATAGATATTCACAAAGAGGTAATGCCTTACGTAAACCAAGATAACGAAGATGTTATATGAATATTAGATTATAGTCCCAGTTTTCAGTGATCTGGCAATTCGGAAACAAAATAATTATTTTCTCCGTCCCCTTATTTAAACTTCCTGGTCATCTTTCGCCTTCGTTCAAATTCACCATGCAATTCTTTCCAGTTACTCAAATACGAAACAACGTTGGTTTAGAAGAGTATTCTAAATTGAGTTCTTTCAATTTAGAATATCATCCAATTTGAAGATATCATCTTATCGAAATGTGTTTTATTTTTACATCCCCACATCTTTTTTAACCGGTAACACATCTCTTTTAACTTTTTTCGAAGTTTTTCCATTTTTATTTTGAACTTCGATTGCAGGATAATTGCTTCTTTTCGTACGAATGTACCAGATCTCACTAATTTTCTCCCCCAAAATTCGTTCGTTATCCATAGTTTTTGTCTTTCTTCTGCAGCAATATTCTCCTCCTTTCTGTTTTCTGTAGATACTTCTTCGCGATCGTCACTTTATCTTTCATACCTTGCCTCTTACGATAACACAAATGTTCACTTATGGCGCTTTATCCACTTTTATTTCCTCTGCTTTCGCCCATCCTCATCCCATTAAATTTCCTATTCTTCTACTCCGCTTACAGGACCTTAGCTCCTGAGTTTACTCGAACTTTTTTCATATATGAAATAATATTACATAAGTGCACCCTATATTCTTAAAGTAGGCATTTCTTAAATTGCATTCCTACTTTCATTCTGTAACCGTCTCTTCTCTTAATACTTTTGCCAAGGTATACTTTTCTCGTACAGCGATTTATTGAAATACGATGTGGGCCTACATCATTATTTTCGTCAGTCTACCTTCTTTTTCTTCAACCGAAAGCCACCATCCAAGCGTTTTGGAACATTTCACTATTTCCATTGCCCTTTCCATTCTGATTCTCATTCCTTGTTCGTGTCTCTCTTCGTCGCATCTTCCTTGCACGCAGTTCCCTATTCATCCCCAATGCATCGCCTTCGCCTCTCCTGGTGCCGCCAACGCCCCCAGGCAGCTCTCCCCTCCCTCCCCTCCCTCCCCTCCCCTCCTCTCCCTCCCACGCGGCGGCCCGGGCGCGACGGATGGCCGCCCGCGGAGCGCGCGCCCTGGAAGGACTCCCAAGTAGGCGGGGAAGCGGCGAGGGGGAGGAGGAGGGGGGCGCACTTCGCGTCGAAGACTGCGCATGCATTCCGAAGTCGTTCTTCACGTGTGAAATTTCGTTCGTGACCAGACTGGGCCGCTTCCGTTACCACGCCAGTGTGTTTGCGAGGGCGGCCGCGATTAATGAAAGTGAATGCATAATCTGTTACTTCTGAAGCGTGCGCCCGGCCGAGGGTATTAGTCTTGCCAACTTCGAAATTTCAAAATGATAACGTGGGAACAATACGGCACACGTACAGAACACGCAGTGGAGATCAATGACAGGGAAGTACTTACACATGTATACATGCGCGCATGTGTGGCAAGTGAAAAATAAATTCATTATCTAATGGTATTGTTTCCAATTAACGCAAAGTGTTTGGAGTGAAGTTAAAGACTGGCTGCAGTGGTTCAGTGCATCAATTTACGTCGCTTCTCTGCCTCTTACTGGAAGATCCTAGGGTTCAAATCCCGACGGTGCACCACTGCGGTTGCAGGTTTTTTGACACTAGCTACATATGTACCTTAGTCGATTTGAGCCGCTGGTTGGAGGAGAATTCTAGAGGCCGAATTATTTGATCGGTAGTTGTTCAGTCGCCGGTGAGCGTGGTTGCTCCGTCGCCAAACGATCCTTCCTTCCTCTTCCTTGCCCTGTCCCAAGCTCTTACGTGCACACGCGTGCATGCATGTTTTAGAAAAACTAAATGGTTCAACGAAAAGTTGATTTTAACTGAGACGACAGCTTAACTGCGGTGATGTTGCAGCAGATTTGACTATATTTAGAAGGAACGCAAAGAAATTATGAAACAAACAACATTAAAAGCCTGGAAACGAGTTTTTGGAAATGCTCCTGTAATGTGACAAAAAGGGGTAAAATAAAAATGAAACAGTGGGCAAAAAATATGTGTATCGATAAAACCTTGTATACAAACTATGTCATATCTTTAAAGCGGTACATGCAACTGAAAATACCAATTGCATTATAATCTACCAAAATATGGAACTGAAAATCCCTCAAACACAGAAAGAGGGAAGACGAAGGCCTCGTCCTTACAAAGTGAGCGACTGAGAGGTAGGCATGGTGGGATAAGAACACGCGAGATGGTGATTGGCAAGATAGAAATAGATGGATGTTTGAATGCGAAATGCCGATTTTACAACTTCATTTCATTAATACTTATTTCCAATGGATATTACATATATTCCTTACTTCTAACCTACACACAAGATTGCAATCATATTTGCTTCCGAATTATAGCATTCATCAATTTAATCATTTTTGACTTTCGAGTACACATTTACTTCATAGAGTCGACTTGCTCATTTAATTTGTTACTCTGCTATTTAATGTTAAGTAATTCTTATCATATTTGAAAAAGCAACTCAGATATTTATTACTCTATTTTCTTTATCACGTAAAATGCATTACACCAAAGTTAATATACCATGAACGTTAGAATTGACTGGGTGATCAATATAATCGATATCAAGATCTGAACGCAAGATTATATTTTACTGAATATCATTAACAAGTGTCACCTGTGCTCTCTCCAACTCATTGTTTGTCACTCTCTCTCTTATGTGTTCTGTCCCAGTCAGAGCCGTTACGCTGCGTTTTACTCAGCGCCCCTTCGTCTCACTTTCCCTCCCTCTCGTACTCACACTCTCCCACGCTCATTTATCCAAAGCGTTCGCTCTCACTCACTCTCCCCTTCCTCTCTCTGGCTCTCACCCACTACCTCATTCTCCTGCTCCCTCCCACTCTTGTTCTCACCGTCGTCGTTCTCGTCCTCGCCTTCTCTCCCTTCCTTCCTCACTCTCTCCCTCCCTCACTTTCCTCCCTCTCCCTACAGTTTTCCGTATTTCTGGTCCTATTTCTCGTACACTCTACTCTCGCTTATCCACACATCCCCACCCCTATATGAAATACTCCCTAAACTGTAACGCTTGGTAGCGCCAGCTCCCCCTACCGCCACTAGCTCTCTCTGGCTTTGTGCTCGTTCAATGTGGACAACTCCGGGAATAATGAGCACGTTCCTCTGCTTATCTCTGCTTTCTATGTGTCATGTGATTTCCATTACGTGTATTTTGTTACGGTTTTATTCCCCCCCCCTCTTTTTTGTATCATCAATGAAATCTTTCAAAGAAGGGAACCAATGTGGCCGTTTCAATTGTTATCGAGTGACCGGTTAAAAGTTTAACCAGTACAATATTTCGTATTTTATAAAAATGTATGGGCAGTCAGTGAGCATTGCACAATACGTTTCATCATGCGTACGTGAATTTTTAACAAAAGCACGCGCACATTTTCATTGACTATTGCGTATTGTGGGGTATATTTTCTAGCAGGGTGACGATTTTTTTTAAAAATTCACATGCGTGCGTCTACGGCATGTAAACGAGAATAGGGATTTATTTGGTTTGTGAAGGTTTTTCGTTAAACGAAACAAACTATTATTTTTTTGAAGGGGATTTATGCTTCGGAATTCTTGTACAGACCCAATATTTTTAAAATGTATGAATTGACTAAAGAGTCATATGACTTTGACTTAGAGAATAGATTTGTTAGCTGATATTGAAGGCTACCCTAACATCTACTTGATCAAAATAATCATGAAAATTGCACTTTTTAAAGAAACAAAAAGGATTATTAGAAAATATTCCCTACAATAAAGTATCATTCTCAATTTTCGTTCGCCATTTTGAAACAAATCTGCGTGAAAATAATAGCAATCTACTATTTTTCTGAACACTAAGTTATTATTGTATCTTGAAGTCTGTAATTTTTTTAATTAATTTTCCTAAAAAAAATAATTTAGTTTGCCTGGACTCTATAACAGATCTCTCTCTCTTTCATGTGCACCCGCATCGCTCTCTTTAACCGACTCTCTTATGTGTGCGTTTGATTTCTCAAGGGATAAAATCATTACCAAATATTTTTCTTCAGTTTTTTAACACTCTTTAATTTGTATACTTGTTGCATCTTTTCACGCTATATCTTTTCTTCTACTGCTACTTACACGTAAAATTAAATAAAAATTCTGTCATCAGGCACTCAAGTAGCTTATCTTGGTTCAAACTGTTCATCTACATTATATTATAGTAACTATTATCTAATAGTACAACATAATTAAACTCTCGTATCCTGAGTATTTTCTAAGAGATTACATTTCAGTGTAAGTGCATCGATATTTAGTTGATCAATGAGATACTGTCTTAAAAACTACTATTGAAAATAAATGATTAGAGAGATAATGAACAGGTGCTGATGCTCCTTTTATTAACAGCACAGGCGTAAAACCACAATGTTTTGTATTATCATTTCATTTTCATTATAGTTTTAGTTAAATTTTTCAACTATTCTGAATGCCCATGATGACATGGTTTATTTTCAGCTTAAGTATAATTTTTATTCCCCCAAATGTTACATGTAATTTAATATAACATAATATTTTATGCATAAATAACTGTTGTTAAATTACTATTATATATTTTTATCGTGTTTTTTAATAATAATTTAAATATATAAGATGATCAATTTTGCTTTTATACTGAGCAGGGTCACACTTTTATGAACCAAAATATTATTTTTAATTGAGATTGTCATTTTACTCATCTTTACTAGTCTAAAATTGAATACTAAATCATGTGACAGGAAGGAATAATTGTTGCTAATACTAAAGGCATGGTGATTCGCGTTCCAGCTTATTGTGTGACTAATAGTGCAATGATCGCCGTCATTCAATTCATACTGGACTTACCACAATTACAGTGCGTCGTATATTCGGATCGGAGTAAGGAATAATAGCATCTAGTCTACCAACTGCATTAAGCGCAACGCTTAGTGTCAAGGCTACGAACCACATTCACGCGAAACACTAAGTCCACTGCAGATGCAATTATCATTCGATTACTGAGGTCTCCCAAAACCAATAAGTGGGGCGATTCATATGTACAAAATTTCAAAAAACACACACAGATAATAAAACAAGAAGATAACAAAGTTTCTACTGCAAGAAAAGGTTAAGTATTTTTAATTTCTCGCCAACTACGTACTTACGTGGTAAAGATAAAGTTTTGAAATGCTGCAAAGGAAAGTGGCGAAATTTCGTCACAAAAACTCGTGTTGGGTGTCTCCGATATAGAAAACATGAATAAATCTTGTTCTTATATGAATCACTTCCTCTAAAAGTTTGTGTACTCACCAGGTACACTGTAGAGTGATGGACCCTGGAGGGGGAGGGGGTGTTAAAGGGTACATACATATTCCCCTCCAATCCGACTACGTGACGATGTTTCGTAAAAAAAAAATTATTAGTTTTTAATCGAGCTACGTATGAACTCTATGAAATATGAGAAAATACATTATTGACATAACTCCTGTCTTACAAATATCCGCTCATTCTTGATTCTGTTTCCAAGAAGTTTCCAAAAAGAGTGTGACAGTACATGACAATGGTTTGGTGGTCATAAAAGCGCAGATGCATTACATTGTCTTGTAAGAAAGATGATTCTAGCGACATATATTGCAAACATGCATATGAAATGTTGTTTCTATATATTAAAATGTAACGAAAGAGATAATAAATATGCAGTAATACGAAAAATACTTATGTAATTAAACCAAAGTTTGCAAAATAAAAATAGTTATAATTCATTCAAACTGTTGTGTAAACTTTAAAGAATATTATTGAATGCAGGTATCTCGTTCCTTAAAAATATGTACCATTTACAAGAAAATCCGTTTTCTAATAGCCACCATTGATATCCGTTATAGGATGAGATCTTAACAGTTGGGCCAAGATGAACCCAGGTTTAAATAACTATTAAAATCAATTGACTCATCTGGGAGGAATTACCAGTCCAAAATGAATGTGTGTGTGTGAATGTGTGTAGACACCAACACTGTTTACTTTGATGTGGGTTATAAAATTGAGTTGTTCTCCCGTAATTATTTTCTGTATAATATGAAAATATTTTTCAGTTAATTAAAACCCGTCTTAATAATTCAGCCAGGTATAATATTTAAAGTGAATGTGTCGTTTAGGGACATTTCATCAGGGGTATCCACATTGAACACTTGTTTATCCGTCGGTGGTACAATCCTTAAAATGTTTGAGAACCTCTTTTCAAAATCACGTGGACCACCAAGCATTACACGCATATGGGGCACTGCGCCGAGGAGTGGTCTGCAAAGTGCTGACGCCTCGCCTTGAGTTGTAGTGTCAGCGCGAATCGCTTGGCGACATGGTACGCTTCGCCCTGAGGAGCTGCGACGCGGCACGTGCTCGGGGATGTGGTATCGGGTGGCTGACCGCCGCGCCACGCCGCGCCGGACGCAGCTAATGAACTCGCCCACATGCCCACCGCCGCCGCCGCCGCCTCCCCCGCCTCCGTAGCGGCCGCCATGCTCCCCAGGCTCCGTTGCTCCCGCCACAGTACAGTGACACCGCTGCCGCTTCCACCCACGCTCTCTCTCCCTGTCTCTCTCCCTCTCACTATCTCCCTCTCTCTCTTTCATCTTGCTCTCTCTTCTCCTCCCCCCTTCCCCTGGCCGGCTGTTACAGCTCAGTGGCAATCGTTGCCTCCGCAGCATCGGCACGTTTGAATATCTACTGTGAAATATTTTTGTCACTAGATCCATAGTTGGATCAAATAATACTAGCCACTGTTTGAATAATAATAATAATAATAATAATAATAATAATAACCAGCCTGCCGCTCACATTGATAGTTTTCCGTGGTTTCCCCGATTAATATCAGGCGAATGCCGGAAGAGTACCGTAATAATGAGAACAAGTGACACTAGCGATCTTTCTTTACTCCCCTACACTGCCTTTGCACAATTTGCACTTACCCACAACGCTACCACACATACCGGGAGTGCATTCAGAAGTTTAGAGCTGGTTCCGGCTGTAGCGGTGCTCCGATGAGGCGCTGGGGAAGATACCGCAGGCGAACGTGTAGGTTTGCGCCTGAACTCATATTACAGACTCCAACTTGGGGAATACAATATGCTTACGGGACTAATGACCTCAAAGTTTACGTGCTGGGTCCTCTCTTTATCTATCTATCTTTATCTCTCTCTCTCTCTCTCTCTCTCTCTCTCTCTCTATATATATATATATATATATATATATATATATATATATATATATACCTATATATCTATCTATCTCCCTCTCTCTCTCCAAGCACCTCATTCTGTCCCCCCCTTCACTTCAACTCCGCAATGAAAACATAATCTTTGCTGTCTCCAATGTCGTCTGACTTTGTATTGCCTTTCATATCACCAATATACTTTCTATTCTCTTCCTGACTCATCCTTTTCTTCATTCCATCTTTAATATCCGTAGTAGGTGAGAGAATAGGAATATAACAACCCCTTTTCTTTTGGGACCTTCAAAGTGTCTCAAATACCATAACTCATTAAGTGATGTGTGAGACCTTGCTATTTTTAGTATACAGGTGTCCCATTTAACTTGACAACTTGAAATAACTCAAAAAATACGCGATGTACGAAAAATTTAGCCAAATCTTAACAGTTTTGAAGGGGGAATCATTATATGCTAAAATCAGCACCCCCCTGCCCCCAGCGGGTGGGGCGGTAGGCAACATTGAAATCTTAAATAGGAACCCCCAATATTTATTTCAGATTCGGATTCTACAGACAAAAATACTACTACGTCCACGTCGTTATTCCTGGGTTACGTTAAAAGTAGTTTATTGACTTCCGTAGAAAATTATTGAGTGGCTCATAAAAAAATTGATTTTTATTAACCACTCAGAAATAATCGACCACGCTAAAAACCACTCAATTACGAAATCTTCGGAAATTAAATGTTTGTGATTCCTATCACAAATCAGAAAACAAGTTTCAGACTAAACTTATGTATTTTAGTCCGTAGAATATGAATCTGAAATAAAAAATGGGGGTTCCTATTTAAGATTTCAATGTTGCCCACCGCCCCACCCGCTGGGGAGTGCTGATTTTAGCATAGAATGATTCCCCCTTCTAAACTGTTAAGATTTGGTCTCGTCTCAATTTTTCGTACATCGCGTATTTCTTGAGTTATTTCAAGTTGTCAAGTTAAATGGGACACCTGTATAATGTTATGTATTAAAGTAAACGTCGTGAAACATAACTTTTCCCTAAAGATTACTTTTTCTAAATTGTGTCATGATCAGGGAATTTTAAACTAGAGTAATAATATAATTTAACCTACCCTTTTCTTTGTTGCAAAATTACAGTATGTGCCGATGTAAACTGAGCTTCAGAGTACAGATACAAATGTGTTCCACAGTACTACTTACTGCAATCATTTCTTGAACTCATTGAATTTTCAAATATTGCAGAAGTTAGAAATAATGTCAGAAAGTGCGTGCTGTTGTGGAAAACAAGATGTGTTTCCTCGTGCGGGAGTAAAAGAATCAGCTAACCCCGGCACCAATGCTTCGAGCATCATCTTTGCCCTTTTAATTTTGAAACACAAGAAAGAGGAGACGAAAATAACAAATTCTCCTCTTTAACGTTGTTTATTTTGTCTTACTCATGTATTATTGTACCAAGTAGTAATAGTAAGCAAAGTATGTTATTTAGGAATTATACTCCATTAGCTATTCTTCATTATTAAAACTGATTTTCACATATGTATTTCAATCTGCCATGTTCATTTACGTTCAAAAGTTCTCATCTGGTTTTATTTGCCATAGGAGTAAGTTTGGATTAAAGTTTGAGAAGGAAGATAGATAAAAGTTCGTATGATATTTTCTTATTGTTGAGTGATTGTATTATTATTAATGGTTATTCTAAAAATGCGAGTTCTTCTCCCTTCCCTCAGCCACCACATTTAAGAAAATGCTCATATTCGTAGAGTCAACTCATTGTCGCTGGTATTTAATCACTCTACGTATCGAAAATGAGTTATCTCCTGGATGCGACAAGCCAATTGGGGTACGCTCCACGGGATGTGCGAAAAACAACCACTTAAAAGAGTCAAACTGCCGACGTCCACGGGTCGAAACGCTGACCCCGGAAGGCTGCCTTCGGAACGATGCTGCCTTCGCTTCCAAGAAGCCTCGCTAGCAAATGGAATGGAAAGGGAAATCTTCCGAATTATTTTGCAATGTACAATTTTGTCTTCGCTCATTTCTAAACATTTATAATTATTCGATAGTTCTAAGATATGTTTAACATTTTATATATATAAATTTTACATTATGGTGAAAATTCAGTAGGCTCGAAATATTGGAGGGGCAATTGCATTTCCTAAGTTACACCTCTGCATTTGCTTTACTCCTCAAAACAAACCCATCCCCTGCAGTAATATCAGTCGAGATGCAATCGGGCTAAGCCTTCTGGAGAGACCAAAAGTGAAAGGGGATTAACTGGGAGGTGAGTGAGCGGCGTAAGTGCCAGCGGGATGCAATCGAGCGATTCCCCACCTGCCACCTTGCCGCGCCCGTCGTCAAACATTGCTGCCTACCTTCGAAGCCCCTCGGAGCCCCTTTGTGGTGCCCACCGCCCGCGTAGGCCGCACTTCCCCTCCAGTGTTTACCTTCCCTGCATCCTCCAACTCCGACTCCCACCTGTTAGTCCCCCAGCGTTAGGGTGACATGACAGCCACCTACAAAGCGGCAGTCCTGCTTTAGTTGAATGGTTCAATACGATATAAAGCCAAACTGCGTATCGTTTTTAATCAACGGTTGTATCAATCAGATACACGCACAGCTCTGAAGCACTATTAATAACATTTTTAGAATCGTAAAATATATAAAATAGTGTATAACTTTTCTTAAAATAATTTGGAACATGTAATTTTATCTTACTGTATAATCTGTAATACGTCCGAAATTTGATTAAACTTTCATATCTTTGCTAAAAGTTTGCTCTATGTTCCTTTCGTCTCCTTTATCAACAAAGAAAAAGTAAATGATGTAAAATGTCTTGTTATTTTCATAGCTCGTTTCATTTGATCATACGCAAGTGACTCGGTAAATAACGAGGGTACTCAGGAGAATTTATATAAATGAATTATTTAATATTTATTCTTATGTAAATACAAATATTACACATGTCATGAACAAAAACTATTGAAACTGATGAATTTTCTACATGATTTCCCCCTCCCTCTCTTTCCTTTTCTCTCTATCTCTCTCTTTCCCTTTCTCTCTCTTCCTCTCTTTCCCTTTCTCTCTCTCGCTTACTCTTACTCTCCCTCCCTTACTCTTTCTCTCTCTCCCTTTCTTTTCTCTCTCTCCCTGTCTTTTATCTCTCTTTCTTTCTTTTCTATCTCCCTTTCTTTTCTCTCTTTTTTTCTCCTCTTCTCTCTTCCCTGGTTTTTCATCTCTCTCTCTCTCTCTCTGCTCCTCTCTATACTCCTATATCTCCACTACCTATCAATATACTATATATTATACTTATATATTCATGTTTTCACTCGAAATCTACAAAATACCGAATGAAAATTCAAAAAGTTCACAAATTAAACAGGAATTACAATTCATTGGAGTTCATATAATTTTGAACGTGAATCGTGGGTACAGAAGAATAGAAGGGGGAATATGTACTGTATGTAATAGAAGGGGGAATATGTTTATGCATGGTCAAATGGGTATGTGAGTGAATGAATACGTGGATAAAAAAGGAAAAAAGAGATACAATGTGTCGTATCTCTTGAAGTGGAATACAATTTTAGTTAAAAAAGAAGTTTCACACGGCAATTTACGCGATACTTTTGCCAAAAAAATAACAATACAAATCAAGTTTGAAGTTGACAATTCCGACTAGGTTCGGCAAATACGGTATGCTACCTCTAAAGTTTTCCCATTTACGTGCACCGGTCCGCCCCTTGCTCTCCGCGGAGTCCGTGCTCCTGCGGAGCCACGCGGCCACCGTCCGCGGTGTGCCGCAGGCGCGGCGGCGGCCGCCCAGCGGCGCGCGTGGCCAGCGATGCCGAGCGGCCGCCTCCGGCGCCGGCCGACGCGGCCGCGCACAACCAATGATCACCCGGCCGCGGCGCTTCGCGGCCGCGCGGCCCGCGGACGGGAGCGGAGCGCAAGCAGGCGGCGGCGAGGCGGGGCGGGGCCATTGTTGGCGGAAGCCCCGCGGGGCGCGGCACCGCGCCACGCCACGCCGCCCCGCGCCGCTGCACTGCCACAGCCACCGCCGGCGCGGCCTGGGGTTCGCTCCCCTCCCGCGCCCGCACCTGCGCCGGACGAGCATTCTGCGTTTTGCCAGCGCTCCCGCCCCTTGATTAATTGCTTGTTTACCGCTCTGCTGTGGCGGCCACGCCCCTTCGCCCGCCGGGGCCCGGGCCGGCGTCGCCAGCACCGCCCGTAAGTTGACGCGCGCCATTCTCGCCGCCCTTCCTTTGCTCGGGATAATAGGCTGGGAAATAGAGTGTCACCCCCACTCGGTCGAATGCTGAGAGAAACAGCGCTCAATGCACGATTCATAATTCTGGTGGCTGTCGGTGTTCCTGGGGAGTAAACAATGTTGCGACAATATCGTCCTCGTCATGAATACGAATTGCTTAACAAGCGGAAGCGGAGTTGAGAGCTGATTATGGTACACATCGAATTTGGTAACTCTTAATAATCTTTAAAATTTTGAATTACAATATGCGTAGACACATTAAAAACGTATTACGGCGATAACTTAAAAAATAGCCTTTAATAGTCGGTGTAGTTCAGTACATTGAGTTCAAAATATGAGGCAATGTTATCTACCAAACTGCACGCCCTGAATGATTTCATGTGACACTACAGCAGATGAATAAATCACAAAACCACAGGCTGGTCCCCTTTGCTTTAGCTTCCTAGAGAGAGGAAGGAGGCGAATCACAGCGCGTGTTCGCTCCAAGTCATTGGGCACAGAGAAGGGATTTTCAAACTAGAAACCAAATTATACGTTCAGTAATAATTTATGTCTTCCCCTTCTTCGCCATAAGAGCCTTCATCCCCTCCAACATGCAACTGCGGCGACACTGTAAATTATCCGCCAAGTTCTAGTCCCCGGAATCGATAACGCCGCAATCGGGGCAGTCAACTTGCCCTCGCCGGAGGGCGGAAGCGGCACTTCACCCCCGCCGCCGTCGCCCCGATCTCCCTGACGGCTTCCCGTCGCGCCTCCCTCTCCATCCGCCATCTCCCAGCGCTTCCACGCCCTTTCTTCAGACTCCTCGCCGCCTCGTCCCATCCTACTCTGCTTTACTCGGTACATTGCAATTCGCCTGACGCTTCGCCTGTCGCTGCGCCTGACGCCGCGCCTGACGCTTCGCCTGACGCTTCGCCTGACGCTTCGCCTGACGCTTCGCCTGACGCTTCGCCTGACGCTCCGCTTGACGCTTTGCCTGACGCTTCGCCTGACGCTTCGCCTTACGCTCCGCCCTACGCTTCGCCTTACGCTTTGTTTTATACTTCATCTTACTCTTTGCACTACTCTTCGCATTGCTCTTCCTCTAACCCGTCGGTTTGCCTTTTGCTATAATCTTTTCATACCGTACGACTTATTATTCTCCCTATTCTTGTATATCGTCTTACCTTTCCTCCTATCATTCGTCTAGACCAGTGTGAAACAACCTATTGTTGTTTAATTTTCTTTTAATGATCCAGCTCTAAATAATAGGGCTGCAGTAGAAGTAGAAACGTAACATACTATGTTTGGAAAGTCTCTGCAAAAGTCTGCGCAAAAATGCTTACATGTGAATTTATTACTTACGTTATTATTTCACGTATTTATAAGACTAATAATAACACAAAAGATGACACCAGAAATTTTTGATCGTCCTGGGTGGACCGAGGAAAAGTTTGAAAGTTATTGTCACCAATTCGAAGTACTGTATAGCCAACAGAAATAGCATTGTTTCGGTATGCCCAGTGTTTGATGAATTGCTCTGTACTAGGCGATACGGGATGTTGAAATTTCCATCTATCGTTCCCCTGTCAACGAGCTATCAGGCACTGTTCCATCCCCGACGGGCATCGTGTTTCATTAATTTCGAGGTTTCCTGGCTTGTTTCTGACAAATGTGGAGAACCAAAGCGAGACAGGTTGTTGCTTTGATCGGACGTTCGCTCGTTTTTTATGGAGTATTTCTGTATTTTCATATTCTAAACTATTCAATAGAGAACAAGTATTTTGCCATTAGTTAACTCGTTTACCGGTGTAGATTTGTCTTCATATATATGAGTATTTATACTACAGTAAAATTACTTGTTGTACGAATCATTGAGTACCGGAAATTTAAGAAGAAAAAATTTTAAGAAGAAAGACAAATTGAAAAAAATCTGAATTAAAATCATTAGTAGTTTATTGGTAAATGCATGAGAAACTAAACAACCATAAATGGAAATATAGAAGCAATGGAAGTACGGAAGCAATGATAGCACGGTGGCAATAGAATCATGGAAGCAATGAAAGCATGAAACAATGTAAGAAATGGAAGCACAAAAACAAGGAAAAGAATGACAGGATGGAAATTGAGAAAATGTAACAAAACTGGAGGTACAGCGCCTCAGAAGTGCTGTCTGATGAAGCTCGAGTTTTTTTTCTTTTTCAGGGTCAATCTATTTTAAGTAGTCAAGAAGTTAATAAATTGGTCGCTCGACCATCTTGACAAAAAATCACACTTTCTACATAAATTTCCTTATGTTTTGGGCTATTCAAAAACATATTTAATTTTATTATTTTTACCTGGTCATTTTTGTTTTAAGTCGTGCGCCACATTTCGCTTTTCTAGACATTTATTCTTTGCTAAATTACTCAGCTCTGGGTTGTTCTAGCATTCTAGAATAAAAAATATTAGATTCTTTCACACAACTGTGTACAAAGACAGAGAAACACAGACACATGTCTTGACGAAAAAGGAAGACAACAACGAAACCACAAACTCATTGGATGGATGTCTAAGACGAGGGCTGATCCGCGGTTTCTTCGAGCTACGGCTCGAGCCGAAATGAAAATTCCAGACCTTGACGTGGGTTGATTTAAAGCCACAGCTCATTCACTCGAATAGTAGAAATGGAGTTCTTTAGACGTATGGAAGAATTTCAATGTTCATCGGCTCAGGTCACTGAATCCGATAACATGAGTGTTGCGGGATTGCAGCTTTTCGAAAGAAACGACATTTGGCTGAATTTCAATCACATGGACGGAAATTAAGATTTATAGGTGACTCAAAGTACACTTCAATCAAACCCATTTTTCATAATTATTTATTAAGAACAAAAGAAACTGTTTATTTTCTAGACATTCACTGCTATGAAACTCAAAAGCCTGTGCAATCACAAAAGCGTGTTAAATCCTTGGCCTATAGCTTTGGTTCTGTCACATACACGAACCTTAGGATGTTGATATTTTTAGAAATGATGGAGTGTATGTTTGAACAGAGCTGTTTTTTCTTTATTCTCAGTTTCTATTTCTTGCATGTCCCATCGTTTTCCCGTGATTTACTATCTCCAATACTCCATCTTTAAATTTTTCCTGAGAGAAAAGGGAAATTAAAATATGGTAATTCAATTTTTAGCAAGGACTTTCATTTTTGATTTCAAGCAAACTGCTAATTTTTTCCTATAAAACTAAACCACATGCATGAAATATATTGGCACTGCAAGCAAATAACTCTTCAGAATAGCACTATATCAAACAAGTTAGAAATAAACAATTTTTTAAAATCTTATTCACCAGACCTTGAGTTTTCATTACTCTAAACCAATTACATCACATACAAAAGATAAATAAGTCACTGTCACGAAATAACAGAACTGCAAGTAGGGACATGGTTTTAATGAATATACAATATTTATATTTAAAATGTTTATTCATAGAATCACGTTTTCAGCTAATCCTGATATATGTCGGTAGGCATTTCTTTTTTAAGAAAACTAGAGCAACTACAAAACATGCCATTTGACCACAAAAATTTACCTTTTACTTGTCCACAATCTCGTGGATGTTTGCTTGGAGACGATGCGGTGAATTCCTCGCATATTTTCGTCCAAGCTTCCCTCCTCTCGCTAATTATGTGATGACAGTACCGCTTCATCATTAAAACTGTGTATTTCTGACAAATTTCTGCCAGGATCCCTCTTTCTTTTTCAAACCGAGCCATATGTATTAATACTGAACGACACGTTGGCATGGCTTTGTAATTATTATAAAAGTGTAATTCGTCATACATTACATTATCGTGCAAAATAAGAATGGAAATACAATTCATACCGACGCTATCAACCGTATATCCATTACTTTGCCGCAAACTAGCCACTTTCTACTCCAAAAACACACAACGAACGTCGTTCGCACACGCCAAGGCAATGTTGCCAAACCGATTTTCCAGAGCCCCGGCTAGAGACGGCAGCCTCACCAGACGTCGTTGAACCATCATTTTATCAATCTGATTCGCGCCACGGCTCAAGCCGTGGCTTCACAGCCACGGTCTCAAAACCGTTCGTCTTAGAAATTCACTCATAGACGATTCAAAAGCCTGTGCAATCACAAAAGCGTGTTAAATCCTTGGCCTATAGCTTTGGTTCTGTCACATACACGAACCTTAGGATGTTGATATTTTTAGAAATGATCAGAGATGCGAGTCTAAGTTTGGCAGTAGATTCGACTGTACCTTCTTCAACTGCACTGATCCAAAATCCCTTGATTTTTCAGCAATGTTTGTTAACTCAGTCACGTTATTTGCACCTAAGGAGTACTGTTCGACTGTCCGTATCTCTCCAGAAACGTTCAGAATTAATAAGCAGAATGCCAAATTTAAATGCGAAAAAATAAACCAATGCTGAATTTATTTATTTGTTATACTTTATAAACAATTTTTATATTAGTGGGTTCATATTTTAACATCAAAATTACCATATTTTCAATTACAAACGTAGATGTCAAGTTGTAAGTTTGTTTTAAAGAAGGTATACGTAATTGTCAAAATCATATATTAGGCTACTTTTATGTTTATTAATAATAAAGTATAATTATTAATTTTAAATTAATATAGATTTTACTTTAAAACAGTTTCAAAATAATATGATTAGTACTTGTCTTAATGTATCCCCAATGTGGAAATGAAGCCTTTTTTAATAATATATAATAATAATATATAATAATAAATTAATCTTTATAATTTTTTAATAAATACTTTGAGTTAAATCGAAGGGTATAAATTTTAACTAAAATTTGATATTACAGTGACCTAACATGTAGGCAATTTTCAAAATTTTATATGTTCCTCCAACAGAGATGTTATAGTTGAAAATTTGGAAAAAGTCCAAAATTCCAATTTTTAAGGGGATATACTTTTCAAGGGGTCCATTATTTACCAATAATATTTTACAAAAAGTAACTTTACCTCTTATGTATAAAAGGAGAGAAAAAATTAAGGCTGAAATTCCACTATTCTTTGTGAAATTACTCTCTGAAAAGCAAATTTCGATCAATCGCATTCCATAGATTTGATTGCAATATTTTCTAAATAAAAACATAGAAGGTAGCTAAATAATATTCGGATTGTAGGCAAGAATATACTGAATTTAAGCCTTTTATTCTAGAATGCTAGAGCAACCCAATGACTGACTAATTTAGAAAAGAGTAAATATCTACAAACGCAAAAAATGGCGCATGGCGAAAAACAAAATGGCCGCCATTTGTAAACCAAGAATAATAAAAAATTAAAGATCTTTTTGAAGAGCCAATACATAAAGAAATTTATGTACAAAATATGATTTTTTTCGAGATGGTCGAGCAACCAGTGCTGGACAATTTAAAATGGATTGACCCATGAGCGTCAGCATATGGAAGTCATCATTATCGAAGTGCAATCCTATTCCTCGAGGAGAGTTTTAAGGAGACATTTGTGAAAAATTCCATACATGTTAGTGAATAGTTCGTTATTAGGTAGCTATTAGTTCTATAGATTGATTTCTTTTGTATTGTCAATGATATTATTTGTAACATTTTCATAATAATTAAATAATTTAAAAAATCTCTTATCTTACAGGTAATTACATGTTTAGGGTCATTTCCTCCGCTACTACAACTACGCTCGGTTTTCTTGATCAACTGTTGAACGTAGTTAACTTTTAAGTCGCCGTCAAAACACAAGTCTACTACACAAGTATCGTACCCAGCTCACCCTGTAACATAGAACGACATGCAACAAAAACGACCATTGCGATGCGATATACAAAGTGACAGCGAGATCGGGAAAGTAGAAAATAAAGTGCAAAAAGGGTAACGTAATATTGGAAGGATTTCAAATTTCCTAGGTACCAAGTAAATTCGAATACATTCCCAAAAGGGGATCAATGCCTCGTTTTTCTATGAAGTAGATTTCAGTGCCTCTCCTGCTCTTCTAATGAGAGGAAACATTTGGAAGTGCTTTTCATAAACCATAGATAATGGAACGAACCAGAGCGAAAACTATCGTTGGATAAACTTTAATTCAAAAGAAAACATCACTTATTTTTTTATGAACTCGACGTTATTTTATCGTTACAAAATATTCATCAATTATATCATATTGCATATAACGTCGTCGTTTCCATGGAATTCAATCGATATTTATGATACATGCATTTTAGGCACACAAATACTAACAAATACGCATTTTTTCTCTATTTATCTACTAAAATGTATCTGGTCTCACAGTCCATTTCGTATTTCGCGCTTATATCTTCCGACACCATCTATGAGCAAATGCAGAAACTACTTTCAGAACACCTCATTGCACATTTGTTTACAATGGTGCAATACAACTCAATTGTTCGATGTAAAAAAATGTATACTTTGCACTGTTATTAAAATGTTACCGTCTGACGTTTACAACATTTATAATAAGCATTAATCACATTGGAACACATATTTGCCGTAATATGTACGATTTCCTTCATATACCACGGCCTAGCAACACATCCGCGTGTTGTATGAAAGGAGAGACGGTTAGCACTCCCCTAGACAAGGATGGAACACATATACTCGGTTGAGGCACTCGCTGACTATTCAGCACTTGACCGCATTTTTTAATGTATATGGATTTAAAATGTTACAAGAACGTTTTTATTAAACACTTATCTGTTCTGTTATTTAAAAGCAAAATTTGCTAAACTGTTTATTATGAAACTTGTGCTTAATTAAATTCAACTTTAATCGCTGTCCTTGTAGTTTCATATTATATAGGTTATCATTTTATTTCATGATTTTAGTTTGAAGTACGTTTTTGTCAGTCGGCACATAACTCACTATATACTAGACCGAAACTGAATATGTCTAGAATTGTACTTTTAAACTTCCGAGTACCGTGCGGGATACAACTTGACCCCAAAATCGTACTTTTAAATATTTGAGTTGGAAACAGAAACTTTGCTACGTGTAATTTTCTGTAATTATTGTAAAAAATCCTAGAAATAAATGCTTTTATACACAAAAATCCTAATAACGTGTCAAAATATTTCTGTACAGCAAGGCATTTTCTGTTCCTGTTAATTTTTATCATGAAACTCTACTACTTTCTCGCGTTGGAAGCAGTGTTAGAGAAGTCATCAAATGCTTCAAAATGTTCTACGTGTTAGCTCGACTGAGTGGCGTGTATAAGTGAGTAATTTGGGAAATAGTTGATAAACCAGACGGTAAAGATATTATTAAAGGAAAATGGATATTTACTCTAAAGGAAATAGAAGGAAGGAAATAGTGTAAAGCTAGGCTAGTAGCAAACGGAGCGAAATTGAAAATGGAAAATAATTATGAAATTTTGTGCACTGAGTGTATCTATTGTATCTACTGTAGTCATGGTGTCGTGTAAAACGGAGTTTCTAGGGAGTTGCTGAGTAAAGGACGAACGGACAGAAATGAATGTAGGACGTAAAGTGAAATATATGACTACAGATCTTGAATAAATAAGTTGTTTTATTGGGAATCTTCAATTAATAGTAAAATATTTATCATTGATGCAGAGCAGCAATCAACCCTTCAAAATAAAGATATGTACTATACATTTTTATACCTTCATAAACAAGTATAAAAACTTGGTGTAAATGTAGTGTAATAAGTACTTATTGAAGTTAGAAGTTACTTCAAAACGGATTACAAGACTCAATGGAGTAGCTGAATACGTCTCAGAATTGCTCTGTTGCTCCTATTTTGAGATAATTCCATGTTATACGACGTGTTATAACACTGCAAAAGCATAGAATACTTTACTCCTTTATACGGTCGATAAGCGCTTCCGACGTTTTTCTTCTCTCCAAGAAAGAAAGAAAAAAGATTTGGATTTTATTCCGTGTTCGTGCAACTGACCCTTACAGGGACCTTTCAATAGGTTCAGGTCGAAATTGTTTCTGCTTTTTTTTTACTGTAAAATTAGCAGCCGTCTTTCATCGGAAGATACTGAAACAAAAATGGTCAGTATAGGCTGCGCTGTTTTCGCTAACGCCATGGTGCATTTCGCTAACGCCCTTCCTGAAGCGAGCAGTGTGACTGGGAACAAATTATGTTGGTACTGTCATTGCACGATAGAGCCTCTTATTTACTGGCTATGTGTGACAGTTTGCTAGACTGAAAAGTGTAGTTCTTTATGGGGAACATTGTGATCCGGTCTACTAAATTTGTAGATTTTGTTTTTTTCGTGAGTTATAGTAGAACAACTTAGTAATCTCCCTTGGACAACGCATGCGCGAGGAAGTATGACTCCCAACATCAACCACTACTTCTCCTGAAAATATCCCTCTCTCTCTACCTCTTGCACTGTGCGCCAACATTTGGGACCGCGGAAGGGGGACCTGAATGCACAGGCGGGCTCTTGTGGCTGCGCTCAACGCGCAGTGCAAATGCCAGCTATCCAAATCAAAACACTTCAGCTGTCTATGCACACACGCTGACTCTTAATATGTAAAAGCAACATATATATATATATATATATAT
>BOPP01000004.1:20887832-20917258 GCA_017312745.1 Gryllus bimaculatus | reverse complement strand
ATAGGAAGCGTCGCCCTGGTCCGCAGTCCTATCCCTTTTGTCTTTGAGTGTTCTGCAGTGGGGTGTGTCTTCGAGTAGGCTTAATTTCATGTGAAGTTCTTTTTGTGCTCATGTGTGCTCTTTTGTGCTCACGTGAAGACGTAATTTTGTGCTCATTTGTTTCTAAGACAACCGTTCACATGTAATGTTGTCTCAACATCAGGCTCCCTTCTTCCCATTCCGATCTCAATCCCATCGAATTAGTTTGGGGCTACATTAAGAATCGTGTTGCAAAAAAAAAAGCATCGGTACCCCTCTGCGAGTTAAAGAAAATGTATGCCGAACATTCTTTTCTGAATAATGGGCATCTCAATGGAAGAAACGACATACATGAAAACAGACATGATCATGGACGAAGAAGAGGACAAAAGTATTGTTTCTTTACGGGACAGTTCCCAATGACGACATGGACAGCGAAGGCTGCTGTGACATTGATGACTAATAGCTTCGCCTTGTTGAGGAGGGTGACGAATCGCGTGCGCGTATTAGGCCAAAAAACTATAGCAGCGGCGGGGGAAGCCCGCAAAAATAAGGTCCTCTCAAAAGGGAGATTTCAAACTTGAGCTTCTATAGTTACAAGGGATCCGTTGCAATAAGTACGACAATCAATTATTTTATATTAATCGGCACAATTAAATCCATTATATTGAGATCAAATAATCTATACATTAATTAAAATTTACGATTAAACAGTTCGATTATTGCAATTCAATTTAATCTTCAAAATTTACGTTATATTTGGATTTAATGTAAAAATGCCGTAATTTCGGCACAAATCGAGCCTCATCATAAGCACCCACTAACAATACATCATACGCGGTGCAAGGTGGCTTTGAGCGGCCCCGAAAACGATGATTGGCTCATTGATTATAAACATTTAAATCAGCCGATCATTGGCTTCCGAGACGCTCAGAGTCGTCTTATCGCACGAATCAATGATAGTGCCAAGCATGTTTATTATTCGAGCCAATTCACCAGGTGACATCAGAATGTAACGATCTAAAATTGGTATGACGGCTTACCGGGGGATGTATAACAAAGGTATTTAACAGAGCCCTCATACACTGACAGGTATGTATAAAAAATAATCGAAGATTGGGAAACAATGTTAATCCTACTTGCAAACTTTGGTAACACATCGGGTTTCTGTGTCTGAATGTCGAAGACCTTGCGCCCAGAAAAATATGCGCTTTGACGCGTACTATTGCGGGCTTGACAAAGAAGTGAGCAATGTCGTTAGTTTAGTGTGTCACTGCACTGAATTGGAAGTCGTACCCATACGAGTTCTTGTTCCCGTGGTGCACATTCTCTCACAGACAGGGTTGCACAAACCCCGAGCGAACGAATATTTGTCATGAAAAGTGTGAAACTTTGGTATGTTTGTTTGTTTGTGTTACTTTATTTCCAGTAGCTTCCAATGCCTGACGGCAACTATTTTTCATAGCAAATAGTAATAAAGAATATTTATCTATTGAAAAAAGATGAGTCCATATTTCGATCTGCATCTTCAGGAAGGTTCATTGTTACGGAAGTTTAAGCTTTTGTCTCAATAACGATATAACTTAGTTAATGAATTGTTTTGTAAATATAGGGAAAAGAGGCTGATGATTAAACCCCGAGCACTCTTTCATATTCTGCGCAAACAATGGACACACACACACACACATTCTTACACGTTCCTTTTTACATTCACACACGCGCTACACACCCTCGCGCGCGCGAACACACACACACACGATCACATCCCATCTTTCTCT
This sequence comes from Gryllus bimaculatus, assembly GCA_017312745.1. NCBI lineage: Eukaryota > Metazoa > Arthropoda > Insecta > Orthoptera > Gryllidae > Gryllus > Gryllus bimaculatus. The sequence goes on along the minus strand of BOPP01000004.1, from coordinate 20,915,462 downwards.
CTCTCTCTCTCTCTCTCTCTCTCTCTCTCTCTCTCTCTCTCTCACACACACACACACACACACACACACACACACATACAGCTTGCACTCTCACGAAAATTATTTTGACAGAAACGTAACGGGAGTATCATTTCCAAGGGAGTTCCTTCCATTAGAAGCAACAAATGTATGATACACAAGCTTATTGTTTGGATAGCAGAGGGCAGGATATCCTTCAGGCTTGGATTGCTCCTTTACCCTCCGTTACATAGAGGTGAAGAGCCTCGAGAAGCGAGGAGCTGCAGCCCGTACATAAACCCGAGAATAGTGCTGACATCGTCGTAGACACAAGCGACACTTGTTTTTACTTACGCTCCGTACCCAGACTTGCGACAACGCTTTCAGAAGGAAGGTGAGTACAAGTGTGTGACATTGTGTTTCAATAATTTCCAGTGACGAATACTGTACTGTAAATTGTAGGAGTGGTGTAATTATTGGCTGTTGTTTCTAATTAGAAGATAAGCTATTTTTTAAATTTGCTATTATTTTTTTTATTTGGGCATGTGAAAATCGACGGTGACGGTCCGCACAATTAATTTCTCATCCCTGATCTCTTTACGAATATTTAGCATTTAAAGTTTATAAATACGACGAAAAACTGCTCGCGGGCATGTATTGTCGTTCGCTATTTTCTAGCGGAAGTGAGCCGATTCCTACACATTCGTTACAAGAAGGGAGAAGAGATTATTTGTATTATTCCGTGTAATACTTTTATTCAGTAATGTATCATACGTATATTGTATATTTCTCAAGGTTTTCTGCATTTAAATAAAAAAAATTAAGTGTATTATGAATGAAAATGTAAAAAAAATGAACTTAAATATGCATAATAATGAAATCTGTAAGTTCCACTTTTTCAATGAAAAAATAATATGAAATTTCAGTAAATGAAATATACATTGTGTAATTATAATTTCATTTTCCTAATATTAAAATAAACATCTTCGGTAAGGGTTTAGCCAACATAAATATTCCAGAATAATTTACCTACATTCCTTCTGATTTAATTGTTGCTAGTATCTTTTCAAACATTTGACACCGAATTTGCTAACTTTCGATCTAAATAATGCCACTATTTGCGAAGTATGTGAAGTATTCGGAATAACAAAGTTATTTTTTCTGTCTCTACTGGTTTCAACACAAGCGAAACACTGCTCTCACTAATATTCCATTAGTTATAACAGCATTGTATTGTATTTTATTTAATATTTTATACATTTAATAGGCAAATATTAGTGTACAAAATATTTTCATACTTCGAACATGAAAGTTCGAATTTGAAGAATTTAATGATTTTATAATTCAAAGTATAATGAGTTCTAACAAACTTTCAGTCTACGTGAGGACTTGATCATTTCAGAATTTCTTTATTTTGTATTCAGCCAAACACTAAATGAAGAAACTATTTAGTACGCGCTTGTTCTCTTTCTCGTAGCCTTTGTGAAAGCGTAAATTTAAATACCAGCAAGAGATCACGGCCAAGTTCCAATGGTGGTTCATGCAGCGAGACAGAAAAAGACCTGTCATGAGGAAATTACTACAACTGGGAAAGGGAAATTTAGTACTCAGCGATATCTCTCGTAATTAATCGCATATACTACATAAATGAACTGTTTGTTTTAGGGTCCAAAATATTTCTTGGCATTTTGTATGAGGTGTTAATTGCTTCTGGCTTTTCACCCTAAACATTAGTTTTTCAAGAACTACTCTTTAATTTTCGGGGTCAATATTGTCCAGAGCGTACTAAATGCGTACTTCACGAAATGCTATGTAAATCATTCGATAAGCAACTGCGGTTGTGAGACATTTTTTATGATAACGGTGTCTACAAAAGTTTTAATTGTCGTGAAGATATTATAATGACGTCAAAAGATAATGGAATTATACAAAACTTTATAAAATGTAGACGGGATATTCCATATTTCTCGACAGAAAGAAAGACACTAATTATATTATTAAATTTTATAAGAATTTGTCGTGGCAGAGAGATTTCATGTCTATTCTATTGAAAAGTGAAAATTGTGTGGCAGTCTGATTCCGACAAAAGAAAGCAACCTCTCTAATAACACAGAGGCCAAATAGGTAGGGACTCTAAAAGGACACATTCACATCTTTCGCAAACGCTCTGGAAATTAACATGGAATATTTATCGTACACTGGTGATCACATTCATATTTATACATTAAATAATACAACTGAGCTCTTTTAAATGCAAATTCTGTTTCATATCCTTTTGCGCCAATAAATAACAACTTTATATATCGTTGCAAATCATTGAAGATTTCCCGAGCAGATGAGGGTACGTGGAGGCGCGGTGATGGTATCGCGAAAACAGACGCGTATGCCATATCGGAGAACTACCAGTACGTAATGAGTATTTAGAGAATACGGCAGAGCAACGCCAGTGCCGCAGTTCAGGAATACGTGAAAATATTCCAGAATCGAAAGGACTCTGCACGCCGTGTATTCCTCTGCCTACAATTCGCATAGCGGGAATCGCCGAAGATTGATTAATTGAATAAATTTATTTTTGAGCGCTTCGACTGCTGGGGTCATTAGTTCTGTAGGTGTAGTTCATATCCCAAGCGCTGGTGGTGTTTTCCCCCCCTGGAACATGAAATACTACACGTCAGTTTGCGGGATTCCTTCTCCAGGTATCTTCTCCAGCGAGGTGCAGACCCAGCCGCGACAAAGTCTTATCTCCCGACATGTGTGGTGGCGTTGTACATGAAAGTGCGCATGTGTGTGTGTTTTGTAAGAGGAGAGAGGGAACAAGGATGAGGAAGAAAATATCGCGCGCGGAAAGTGGCCCTTTTGATAAGGTACTATTCTGGTATTCGCTTGGTATTGATCGGAAAAATCACGGGAAATTATCGATTAGAGGAGCCGTTACAATTTTTCTCCAGAAAGCGAATGAATTTAAAATAGCGATATTCTAACGAGTGCCGAAACTTCGAGCCTCACCACCGTCGAAACTCACCACCTAGGACCTCCCGATCAGAAACGCTGCAATGGCAACAGCTATTATCTGGAAGCATCTCTACCGATTTCGCACCGAAGAGTTGACGTGGGTACCGTATTACTATGGGTTCCGTTTTATGAGACGTCACCAACTAACACCTCGAGGCAGTCGCGCGAGTTCATGCGGCTGTCGCTAAATTGAATGCCAGCATTTTGGGAAGTATGCAGAACAAAATTGTGGCCCGTGTCCACACATGTTGCCAGTATGTAAACAATTTGGAAAATATTCCTCATTTTCTGTAACTTGGTTGTTTAAGTGGGTGGTATAAAAGTGTTGCGTCTTATACCTATTCTGTGCTACTGTTATTTTAATTGCAGCACAGGGCTATTCCTCTCCCAATCTCCCGTCCACGGGCGGCTACCGCACACCGGCTGTTCCAACCTTGCAAGAGGCTGAGGTTAGAGCGGCTGTTTGCAACCGGTGCGGTAAAATAGAAGGAAGCAAAAAAGACAGCATATCCTCCCTGCTTAGTTGGTGACAAATACAGTGCAAAACGTGATCGTAACTTTACAACTTTAGAAGTTAAATGATTTTACTGTGAAACATTGAATGCAATATGTGTTAAGCATAAAATTTAATAGATTATTAAATTTAGTGAATAGTATAGGAAAGAAAATCTCCATAACTAACGTCATACCTAACTATGAAATAAAATGCGACAAAAGCGAGCAGACTAGATGCAGAAGGTAATCGTACAGTCGATTGATTAGTGATTCCGAGCGCGTCAACGGCTAAGGTCATTACTCCCGTAAGTGTAGTATACGCGGGAGGTGGCTGTGATCTTCCCCCGCTGGATGGCGATATCCGATACCGATCTACCTGTCAGGTCGCAATTTTTTGTAAGATCCCGACTAGTTTGCTGGCATGTGTAGTAATGTATTTCGTGTAACTGTGTGAGTGTGTATGTGTATGTACGTAAGAGGCGAAGATGACGAGGAGGAGGAAGAAAGATAGCGCGCGGTCCGTGGCCCGTTTGTTAGGGTACTGCTCCGGCATTCGCCTGGTGTTGATCGGATTAATCGCGGAAAATTCTTCTCCAAACAGTGTCTGAATTCGACCTAGCTATGATGTTAGTGTCGAAAATCCTGCCACCATTGGAATTACCCTTCAATAGTGCGATAATATGGCACTTTTAGGTTATGCTGCGAAAGTATCAGGTGCAAAAAGATTCTACAACATACTGTACGCTGTTACACACTTGTGAAACCCCGTGATATTTGAAACAGTGGGACCTAAACCCTTAACATTCTGTTTTCGTTCTCCTATTAACACCGGTGTTTTTGTATGCCCTAATCTACAAAATTAATCAGTTTTGGACATTTTTCCTGAGAAAACTATTTTGAAGGTTTAAAATTGTTGAGTATACTCACTCCGTTACCCAGATGGTCACAAATGTGCAGAATCTTGAAAACTAAGTAAAATTAAATTGACCATTTGATACTCTGCAAATTTACCACACGGATTCAAGTTTTTCTGTTTAATAAAAAACGCTTAGAAATATTAGAATGTTTACCCACGCAAAGAAATACAAGTGGTCATCTTAGCATTTTTTAATTATATCAACGAAAACTGAGAAAAGCTGTCACCACATAACTAACTTAGCTATTTAATCCCACAGCTTGAGGGCACATGGAATGTATTCTCAATGTTCATTGATTGCGAAAACTACTCATATTTTGAGAAAAGTGTACATGAAATTATTTTAAAAATTGTTAATATTGATTTCATTAAGGAGGAAAACTTTAGCTTCAGTATTGAAGATGTAGTACTTGTTCGAAAAATATTTGCAAAGAAACATCCGTCATACTGGCAACAGTAACGCTCTTGCGGTCAAAGTAAATATCACATGACACTCAAGAGAGCGTCCGTTTGCGCCCTTTATGGACAATATATTAGAACAAGCAGTAATTCAAATTATAGTTGGAGTGGCCAATCAGTGTACTGTTTACCCTACTTATATTTAGGGAAAAAATACGTACATGACATTTAAAGTTCTAACTTTGAAGAACACATTTCATTGCGAAAGAGATGTACCTTCAATAATATATGTAGTTGTAGGAGTGGGTCCAAAATTATTGTAGGTGTCAAGTCGTTGAAAAACCAATTGTGGTACTAAAAACCTCTAACTTCAATGCTGTAGTTGTAGGAGGACGTCAAAAACATTTTGAAGTTTTACAATTTTCGAAATTTCACAGATTTCAACGAAAATGAGGCCCGGGACATCTTTATGCGGCCCATGCGCTATCTGAGAAAAAAATTTATTAAAAATATTTCAAGTAACTTTTGATAAAATTTTTAAAATGTTGTTCAAGGTTTATGTAAAGTACTCCCAAAATATAATCATCCGTTCTAACCTTGCAGAGCGTCCAGATGGATCGGGGAGTGTTAATTTTTAATAAAATAGTTTGAATACTTTGGGCACTAGCGTTGACCACAAATAGACTGACAGTCTTTCTCTCTGGGCTCTAGCGTTGACGACAGTCAGTCAGACAGATAGTCTGAATGTGTATTTGTCAGTATGAGTCTGTCAGTCTTTCAGACAGTGAGACAGTCAGACAGACAGACGGACAGGGACTAACGCTAGTGTTGACATACAGATAGACCGTTACATAGTCACACAGAAGTTTCGCCGTCAAAGAGGGCCCAGAAATGTAATTGCTCCCGTTGCCTTAGGTGGCGCATGCCAAGGTCTACCTACGCCCTTCTCTGAGCGCGACGGTGTGTGTTGGTTGCAGAGCGAGGCGCAGGGGAACGGGGGAAGCAGAGGGAGCGTGCCATGGCGCTGGCGTTGCGCCCTTGCAGCGCGCCCTGCGCCCTGTCCGCCCTCTTCCTGGCGCTGGTGGGCTGGCTGGGCTCGCACCCGGGCCCGCCGCCGGCGCACTGCCCCCTCGACAGGCAGTACGACTTCATCGTGGTGGGCGCCGGCTCCGCGGGCTGCGTCGTCGCCAGCAGGCTCAGCGAGGTCGCCCATTGGAAGGTGACCGTCAGGCCACGCACTTGCCTTGTGGGCCCAGGGCGCGTACGCGCTGGCGTTGTGCTTTTAACAGCTACGTTACTACTTCTTACCGGTAAATAACTCAAAACCGTTAGGTGGAAAGACAGTTATTTTGTATGCACTGTTGTTAGCTGTTGTCGGTTACAATGCCCGTACTGTAACCTTCTGCGTAAAATTTAAACTATGCAATCGCAATATTAATTGTTTGTACGATAATTGTTTCTATTGGTAGTCATTTGATTGTTAAATTACTGTGCAGTCAATCACATCTAGATCACCTGGTGTTAAGCTTTGCCACAAACTCCAGTTAAATGGTCAGCGATTTTGTAAACGGTAGATGAATAGAGCGCATATTATTTACAGAGATGTATGATTTCAAAGAATTAGTCAAATCATGATACTTCACCCTCGATACTTCCATTCTGGTTTAAATAGGGGTATTCACTCGATCAGCGCAGTCGCGCTTTTGTGGAGCGAGAGGCCCTCTGCATGTAATGTCTGTGTCGGGTGTGTCCAGGTTTGCAACCCCGGAATCTGAATTGAATGTGGTGCCACAGTGAGCGCAGGTACGCTTCAGTGGTTGGTGCTTCACTTGTCAGTGCATTGAAACCTTGTGGATTCGTTAGCGGAGGTGTGTCCAGATATTAAGGATTTAAGTCAATACGTCTGTTTTATATGCAATCCACTCTGTGCGTAGTTTAGCCAGGTTTATAATCTACGTTTTCATATGTGCTTTAACCTTCTCAGAGCAGACCATAACCAAAAAATGTAGTACCCATAACGGTAAATATTTCTAACATGCAAGACAATGATAGGCATGGAGTGCCCATCACTGTAACTTGAGGAACTTATTTTTTATGCATTGCTGTAATGTTAATACTGAATTTTCGAACCTTGTTTACCTTGTTATGTGAAAATATATATATTTAGAACGATTTCGAACAGTGATGGGCAGTGTGCCCATCAATGAAAATATAAACATGCCCATGGGTTGAAGGGGAAAAAATGTAAGGTAGTTTTGTCAGTAGAACACGAGAGCAATAATCACAATATCACTACAACTGTAAAAAAAGTGTTATTTGAAAATAGCACTGAAGAAATAGACAAGCAGAATGATAAGTTGAAAACGCACCTTCTAGAGGAAACTAGTAATCGGGCTAATCTGAGGAAAACAAATGTCAATTCTGCACAAAGAATTACATATTCATCCATTAAGGGTTTAACACACACTTATAGGAAGTGAAAGAAATAAGGGCATTTGTCAGCCGAGCACTTCTATAGGTATTTTCAAGATGGAAAGAAGCAGTAGCAAGTCTCTTTCCTCCAGAAGTCTAAGGAAGTATTTCTTCAGGGCTGCTTCCAGTGTCGAAACACTTTGAATTTTAAGAACTACGGTGTAATATGCCAATTATGTCAAAAGGTATTTTGCAAATCACGCCCATCCTCAGAAGATTCTGCAGAGGAAAGTAATTCAGGCAGCGATAATATTTTTTGTATAAAATGTTTAGACTTATTAAATGACTGACGCTTAATAAACCAGTAGTAACAAGCTAATTGCGTTCAACATTGCTGTTTGACTTCGTTGGGCTTTTTACAATCCATTTTTCTGATTGTCCATCGCTACATTACAAAGTGCTCACGATAGTCTCGAAAGTGCCCATCACTACATAGTATATTTTCAGCTTTATTTTAGTTTCATATTTTATAAAATGTGAAGTATAATGTTCAACTATTTAACTTAATAGCCTGATGTGTAGTAATTCGTTTGTCAACTATGAGTTTTCTATTGTTAAAACAAACAATTATACATTGATTAAAACATATTGGTTGCACTTAAAGTGCTCATCATAGTGTGCCCTACCCTACTTAAGAAAAGTTCAAAAGTTTTCTTGAACTCTTTGGGGAATGTAGATATTCAAATAAGCGTTCTCCGTATCCTCGCGGGAGTTAATATTCCGTCACGAAAAGCACGATAAGGATAATAGCCAAAATCTTTAACTGAATGTCTTTACAAATAACTTTTATTATCCAGTAGATCATACCAATTCTTGTCTAAAACGCTCGTTGCTACTTGTATTGATTTTCCAACCTAATAGTACGTATTATGTGAGTTAGGATAGAAATCATAGTGCTAAAAAAATGTACAAATTGTATTTATCCCCGTAGTAAGTCACGCAACAGTTTTTAACTGCCTTTTGACTTCAAGTAAATAAATAAATAAATAATTTTGATACGAAGGCGGATACTAAGTCTAGAATACCAACTATACGTATTTTTTATGCACTCGACCAATTTATCAATAGTCCTTATCTGAGCTGGAGAGTGCTTTCTCCAGTCATTGTTGAGTCAGATTACAGTCGAGACTGGTGTTACTTTTGCTTTATTTGGCTGCAATACAGTATATCGGTGAGTTCTCTACGTCTGATTTACGAATAGTTAGTGCTAATATACGAGTATGTACACGGGAGTGTACCAGTTAGATGCTGTAGAACGTACGTAGAATAGCATCAACGGGAGTTTTGTGGCGATAAATACAGAGCAACAATGTCCTGGGGACTGTCTATGTTTTTAACATGGTATGTTAAAAATTATATATGTTAAAAATAGTATTGCAGGGTTTATGAGGCAATTTACGAGCATCATCAATTATTTTACATCAATTATTCAAATAATGAACAATTAATTATTCAAACCGGTCTAATATGTTCTCGACAAATTCTTGTAACGTTCCTTATTTGCAAATACAATTTTAATATAAACATAACCTTACAGGATATGATATTCTTTCACTTAAAAATTTTAAAACACTTCTATGTAAATTTTACGTAGAGTTAGTATTTAGTATAGGTAGGAATGCATTAATATGCTAGGATTATAGTGCGAGATGCGGCAGATTTTAGTTCCTTATCATTGGTACTTCCAAAGGACATTTTGCCTGCGGTATGTGAAACTTTGAGGCAATGTCTACTATAGTCTGTTTTAAAAAATAAATATCACTATTGTTTTCACCACGTCCTATCATGTTGTCATAAACGAATCGCTGGCGTAGAAATTTGATTTGCTACTTTTCGTAAAAAAATTAAAAATGTAAACGGCGCGTATGTACCTAATGTGTGTATGTGATAGCGAGGGAAAAACGAGTAACGCGAATTTCGCTGGAAATGCGTTGGCCATTTTTCCCCCCGAACCGCAAATGCCCTAGGTAGGTTGATTGAATGATAATTTTGTTTCCTGTACATCTACTGCTGTGGACATTAGTTCTGTAAGTGTGGTACATATTATATCGCGGGAGATAGCTGTATCCTCCCCCGCTAGAACAATGTGGTGGTAGTACACAATGATTGGTTTGTTTTGTTTTGTTTCCCTACTCTAGGTATCTCCGTCAGGACGACACCGATCCAGCCGGGACAAGCTCAATGCTCCTGTTTGGTTTCCCGATTTGTGTAGTAGTGTAGTGTATGTATGTGTGTGTGTGTGTGTGTGTGTGTGTGAGGGGATTGTGAGGAGACAAGGCGACAAGGCTGATAAAGGAAAGATAGCGCGCGGGCCATAGCACGTTTGTTAAGGTACCGCTTCGGCATCTAGCTGGTATTGATAGGCGAAACCAACGAAAACTAGAATTCTACCAGCCACTAGAATTCTCCTCCTGACAAGGGATTGATTCGACTAGCTACGTAGTTGGTTAGTATCCGCCCGTCAGGAGCGGAACTTTTGTCTCTCGTCGAGCACAACTCAAGCCGCGGCCGTCTCGGTGCAACAGCCGCGGAGAGGGGCGGCGCAAGCCGCGCCAGAAGTGCAAGTGCAAAGTGCGTGGGTTGTGCAGGTGCTGGTGCGGAGGCGGGCGGCGAGGCGGCGCGTGGGCGCAGGTGCCGGGCTTTCGCGGCGCGCGCCGCCGCCGCGCACCTCAGCGCCCCCACTGGGGCTTCCGCGTGAGCCGGGCCCTTCGCCGGGGGGCGGCTGCGCGTGGCTCGCCGGCAAGGGGCTGGGCGGCACGGGCCGCGCTCGACGCCATGCAGGTGAGCACAGGTGCCCACTAACCATCATCATCCATAAAATAATAAAAATTATTAATAATAATAATAATGAATAATAATAATAATAATAATAATAATAATAATAATAATAATAATCATAATAATAATAATAATAACAAAGACGACGATATCAACGTCCAGACTTTATGGAAAATGACTTCTTACTTCAAATACGTTCACAATTATATCCAAAATTTGTACTGTGATTACTAAGATGCTAAATTTTGCCCAAATTTTGTTCCTTTAACTAAGTCCTGTACAACGCCTGCTTCTGCGGGCATTCTGTACTCTATAGCAAAACGTCTGCTCCCGTGAGCAAAGCAAGTACAAGTACTGGGGGTTGGTAGCTTTGCGGGTAGGGAAGTTTGAACAGTACGTAACAGTCCGTCGTGTTATCGTCGATTTCTCTTTCAATTTACGTGCTACTGTTCAAATTGCGCATTCTCATTGGTGGTCCCCACTCCTAGAATAAGCGTCATCCGCACACTTCCTCACTGCACTTGACCGGTTTGCGCGCGGGTCCCGAGGTCAGTGAATGTGCAAAATGGCGTACAGGCCTGCCATAATTAAATATTATGATTTATTCACAAACATTACACTTCACAAGAAAGATTCCAGTATAGAAATTAATTAATATAAAAATATTTCCAGGTTCAAAGTTTAAAGAGAAGACAATACAAATTTAAACCGGTTTGGATCTTTTAAAAAACAAACGTGGAGCACTTGCTAGACGCTCCTATATGCTCGTCTTCGTAAACAAAATGTATGAAATCAGACACCGATAAAATTATTAGCATTGCCATTTAAGAATTACAAAATTTAAACTATTTGTGTTTTCTCCTTTGAATGATGGATTTAGTTAAAATATCTCTAATTTATGTAATTCGTTCTCCTCGAATGTCATGTTGACGAGTAATGTTAAAACTGTGCAGGTGGTGCGTGGCAATTCCAAGAACTTCGACGATTGGGAAAAGCTGGTAGGCGAGGAGTGGAGCTACGAGAACCTCTTGCATTACTTCAAGAAATCCGAAAACAATCTCGATGAGGAGGCGGGCGACTGGCGCTTTCACGCGACCGGCGGCCCGCAGACGGTGCAGCGCCTCCCGCACCGGGACGCCAACGTGCAGGTGCTGCAAGCCGCCTTCGAGGAGATCGGCTTCCGCGCGGTGGACCTCAACGGCTACAACTCGGAGGGAGTAATGATTTCGCAGGCGTTTGCGTACGAAGGGCGCCGCATTACGTCATACGACGCGTATTTGCGGAAGCCAAGAGAGGAGCGATCCAACTTGCACGTGCACACGCACGCCCACGTGACGCGAGTCCTCGTCGATCCAACATACAAACAGGCCAAAGGAGTGCAGTTTATCAACAGACAAGGAAGGCTCGTCACGATATTTTCGCAGCGCGAAGTCATTCTTTGTGCTGGAGCGATTAACACCCCCAAAATTCTGTTCTTGTCGGGGATCGGTCCAGGAGATGTTCTGGGACCTCTGAGCATCCCACAGATCGCAGATCTGCCAGTTGGTCGTAATCTACACGACCACGTGAGCCAAGACGGTTTGATTATCCAGTTCACGAAAACCGCCCAATTGCCGAACGAAACGATGCGGATTTCTCATTTGTCGGAGTACTTGCTTCGTCAACGCGGTCCGCTCGCGGCCACTGGCCCCCAGCAACTTGTGACCTTATGGTACTCACGGTATGCAGACGGCGCCGCGGACGTCATGTTCACGTTTCGTCCCATGCCCTGCCTGGGTGATGTTCTGCCTTATTACAACGAAGTAATCGTCGACACACTGCTGCTGAATCCCAAAAGCCGTGGTATGATCAGCATCAACAGGTAAACACATTTACCTTTTTATGTATTAGTTACAGGGCAAACGGATCTTTTATGTATGCTATTTACTGAATGTCGTGTGAACTTGTCATGTCACCGTTGTCTCTGCCGCATCGTTGACCGTGAGATCTTCGGGTTCGGGTTCGGGTTCGAGTCTCAATGATGGTGGATTTTTGACATTAGCTTCATAAGTCTAATGAATTCAATCCCTTCCCTGGAGGAGAATTCTAGCGGCCGGCTTATCTGATCGATAATTTTCCACGGTTTCTTCCATCAATACCAGGCGAATGCCGACACAATGGGTCACGGAATCTCGATCTTTCCTTTTTCATCCTTGTCCCCTCCCTCCCCTTACACACACACACATATGCTACACTACCCCACATCGGAGCATAGAACGTGATCCTTCTGGGACGGTACGTGAAGGGGCTGGTATCTGGAGGAAGGAAACCCCGTTAGCCAAAGTATAGACGGCGCTGGATTACACGTTTAGCTGGGGGGACGAGACTCACCTCCCGGGAACGGAACAAATGACTTAAATCAGGAGTTTTATTCCATTTTCGACTGTGGGATAAATTTTCAAAGCAACAGATCCAGGGCCATCAAAAATTATTAAAAATTAATATAGCAATTTTCAAATTTTGCATATTCTATTTGCAACACAAATATAATGAATTTTTTTGTATATGCGTAATATATGAGGATTTAAAATTAATGTGATTTTTCTAACTGGTTTTTAGTATTTACTTCTTGTACATTCGTTTAAAATGTAGTTGTTCTGGATCAGACTAACTTTAACGATGACTTCAAATGCTAACTTCTCAATGAAGTGTGAAATTTAGATTTTATAACTCTATCACAAATATTTTTTTCACGCAAATATGTTGACGCCAAAAGACCAAACATACCACGCAAAACTATTCACATTTTTGAAATTCTGATTAGTCAGCGTTTTGAAATTAAAAAGGTTTTCTTCCTTGATAGAGTCTGTATACATTTCATTTGAAGAAAGATACATCACAGTCAATAGAAAATCGGGCAGAAAATCTTGACTATAACAATTGAATGGGATTCGTCACAATTTAAAGTTGAATTACTAATAACATCGTCAAATCTTGTCCGGCAAATTTGTTCAACAACTTTGAAAACACACGTTTTAAGCAAATATCCATCTGTTCATAGTTTTCCATCTTACGTTGTTTTTTAGCAACATCGAAATTTACTCACCCGAAAGCTTTATTTTTTTAGCTTCTCAATGAAATAATAGTGAGTATCCAGACCCATCTTCAATGAATCTACTTCATGTAGAAGTATTTGTTCACTAAATTCCAACTAGTGTCGGGCAGTACTTAACTACAAGTATTTGAAATACATATTTTAAATATATCTTGTATTTAAAAAAACTGTATTTTTGAGTTCGCTGGGCATGTATTTTGGAGATATATTTAAATACACAAAATGAGTGCATTTAAAAAAAGAAATACTTAAAATACATTAAATACAGATGAAGAAAATAACGAGGATAGTTTTTCGTTTGATTTCGCTAATGAATGCCTAATAATTTGTTTGAAAAATTAGTCGTTTTAAAAAAGGAAATTCCATTTATTTACGTTAAACATATTTTTAGATTATTTCATATTTAAAAGTGGTTTATACATACTTGTATATTGAAGTCAGATATTAGTCAAGAATTTGTATGACTGTCAATTACTAATGTATTGAAATTGACAGAAACAATAATTGTTGTAATAAACAAGATATAATACAAAATTATTGTACTTACTGCATTTGGAGTACCTGACGTATTTTAAATACGTACGTATTTAGCAAATCAAACATAATGTATTTTGAGTATGTATTAAATACTTATTTATAAAGTATTATGGCGAAGTATCACTAAATTTAAAGTATTTTGCCCAACCCTAATCCCAAATTCAGTCGTAAAAGTCAATGAAATGGTTAGGGGGAAGTGTCGAGAGCGGCGTAATCTCGCAACAAATGAATCGAATTTATTATTTATTTTGAATTGATACTTATAAAATATCCAGAATTTTGGACTTGCTAGCTGAACCAGTTTAAATTACCACGCGGGTCGTCTAATGAAAAGCCTTGATGTTGAGTTGTTGACACTCCCGGAATCAATTCTCATTCACTCTCTCTCTCTCTTTCTTTCTCTTTTTCATTCTCTCTTCCTCATTCTTTCTGTCTCTTTATCGGTACCTCTTTCTCTACCAGTGGTGTCTGAAAAATGTACCAAACAATGAAATCGAAACACCACAATACGGATTTGATTTCCATCTAATAAATTTCAACTATTGGCCTACAATAGAAAAAAATGTATAAAAAATGAGGTCCTGGAGCAACTAAAATTGGCTGTCCTGAAACAGAATACATGAATACTGAAGCTTCATTTTCCTTCATCGCATGACGGCAGCTATGTGGTAAGCAGTGACGCAAATTAGTATGCTATGGATTTGTTATTTCTGGACATAGTCTCTTTCAAATATAATACACATACATTCATATAGCAAACAGATTTTTATACCTACCTACGTTCACAAATTCAGCCATTTAGGCAATGGGTTTACATAACTGGCCATGTGGATAATCTAACAAAGGCTAATCTAGCAGCCATCTGAACTACAACCATTCCTAGCTTTCGTGGCGGAACCTAGCTGCAGAGAGCTAAACCACTCGCCATTTGAAAAGTATTTAGTGTTATTAACATATTTCTGCTATTAAAAATGTAATAAAATATTACATGAAGTTAGAACGCTCCCCTTATCCTGCTTCCAATGAACGCTCATTTATGCCATTCTGGTTATATACTTTTCTCAAGATAAGGAAACTATTTTGTGCTGCAGAATGGCACAGACTTTCTCCTACAAGTTAGTTTCCTAATTTCTTTAGTTTGATCTAGCTTTTCGGTCTTGCCACATGCCATCTAGCCCTTCGGTCTTGCCAGTTGCCATCTATAGCCACCCAAACTACGCTTTTTTTCACATGTTCTCAATTTTTCGGTATCCTAAAGGTATAATCGATATATTACTTTAACAATATTTAAGAAGAGTAAAATCTCGTTCTATATGGCAATTTTCATTGAAAAATTTGGAGCTGTTTCTAAATGGCGTTTAAGAGTTACTGTAAATGCGAAATTTGAAGCTCTTTTTCAAAGAAAATGTTTGAGAATTTTAAAAACAATACTCTTTTTACATGACACTTCAGAATTAATCTTCATATCCGTTTATTAATGTAGCATATTTGTTATTACAAGTATATTTCACGTACGTCATTCATTTTTTAAAGATATGAAAGAATATTATTTCTAAATATTCAAGCCGAGGAAAGGAAATACTAGAAAATATTCTTCCTTTGTCCAAAATATTGAAAGAAATTGGTGGCTCCTATCCCTTAGACCCCATTTAGGCAACCGTTTGACGTGGCTCTACGTCCAATAAAACTTTAATGAAGTCTTCGAAGAACCGGCATTTTCTTAGAGAAGCGTTGTGTGTGGATTCCAGGTAAACCAGTTAGTCGGACACAAATAAGTAATAAGACATTGGAAAGTGCTCGGGACTTCCAAGACCATAACCTCTTTGAAGCGCGCACCTTGCCAACTCACCGTATGACATTTAAAAGTACAATTTTAGTAGTTGTCCTTTACCTGGGGAAAAACAATGTTTCCCATTCTGAATGCAATTGATGTAATATTTTTGCTTGAACTCGCTATCATTAGCACAAATCTAGCTTCCTATCAATGAGTAAATAAAACTATCCATATTAGCAAATGTCAAATAGACTCACCAAAAACAAAAGTGCACAACCTCACGCTCATACAATCAAATCAAATTACCAGTAAGAATTGCGCAAGAAATGCAAACAGCTGATTTCATAAATTACACAGGCACCCAAAAAATTTAAGTCAGACCCAAATAGTTGAAACATGTTTCTCTATATAAGTCGACGCGCTGAACCTGAAGCCAGAATGGCGTCACCACCCTCCAGTTCCTTTTAAATCGCGAAAAAACACCGTGAAATTTTAAATTGTAAATTTCACGGTTGATTTTCGCGATTTAAAAAACACTAGAAGGTGGTGGCGCAAATCTTGCTTTGGATTCAGCGCGTTGACGTTCGGATTCTGTGATTGTAGAGAAACACGTGTCAAGTCTTGCATCTCACAACGTTTGGTTTCTGTAGAGTATAATGCTACAAGACACCAAAATCTAGTATTTGCATTTTTTTTCACGATTAAAAAAAACTGGAGGGTGGTGGTGTAATTCTGGCATCGGATTCGGACTCGACATACGTAAAGAAACATGTGTTACAGCTTTGGTTCTGATAACTTTTTTTATTTCTTATGTCTGTTTTATCTATCTGAACCCAGTGGAGCAAATCTAGATTAGCCAATCTACCCGCGACACTGCGATCCATAGAAAATTTCTCTGCCAGCTATTAGTATCTGTAGCTATTAGAACAGAGAAGAATGCTGTTGGAACGAATGTTGAAACGCTGTTGAAAGAATGAAGGTGAATTTATTTCATTCCCTTGTCATTATTTTCTACGTTAAAGCACGAATTTTCAATAAATTGATTGATTGATTACTTCGTGTTTCTGGGGATTTTTTACAAAATTGATATTCCACAAACCTTCTGAACGAGCTTAAGGCTCTCCGAGTTTGAAAATAATATTTTGATTTCCAGCCTCAACAATTCCAAAATTTCCCACAAAATGACTCAACCTTATGCTCCTAAAGAACGCTTAAAAATGCAAGTGCAGGTCTTATTATCGCTGATCTCTATGAATTTTCGAAAATTGCAAACGTTAGAATTAATGCCAGACTGTAGTAGGCCTATGTGTCGTCTTCAGGCCTATGTGACCTTCACCGTCGGCCGCTAGAATTCCCCCCCCAGACGGCTGCTGGTTTCGACTTAGTTATACCTACTACAGCTAGGGTCGATATTCTGCCATCGTCTGAACTCATATTCTATAACCTGCGGTCAGACTCAGAGGCAGCAGTTGTTTCTCCTGAAGCCGCTGCGGATGGACGAAATCGTTAAGGCAGTAGTGCCGTAGCGAACTCGGACCGAAGGATCGCGAGTTCGAGTTCCGCCTCGGGCCTGGTTGTATTAGTGTTCGCCCTTTCACCCCCTATCATGTCATCTTTACCGTTACCGTACCATTAAATGTAATAGTGGTCGCTAATGACCTAGATGTTGATGCGATCTTAAATAAACAAATTGTTGCCCTGAGGCATCTCAGCCGGTAAAATACATTTCTGTTTTAGGCGCATAATAATAATATTTAAAACCCATCTTTGAGGGAAATTTTATCGTGGGAATTTTGAAAATCTCTGAAATGGAGATACACGGGTTTGGGGAGAATTACTCGCAATATTTTGCAGCATCCCTGCTCCGCTTCATTGATAGTGACGCTTGGTTATTTTCGATACCAACAAGTCTTGCCGAAGCCTCCTCTTTCCTTACAGATGTATACGGATTGCATCCCGCGGTCTACTTCCTCTAAAACTACCTCCCCAAAAAGACATAGCGCAACTGCATCCCATTCGGTTTTCCTCCTTAGTGTAAGGATTGATTTCTACGTTTACCTTGGCCTGCTTGGAGTTATATTGTTCGGTTATAATTAAGCCACTTCTTTTTTTATGAAACATTTGCACGTTCTTCCAGACCACTGCCAACGTCGAAAAACACACTTAAAAATTGTGGAAACAAAACTTAAAATATATCAGGAGCATCTTTTTACCTCCTAACGTAACTAACACATTTCCGAAGATTCCGCGTTGTTCATCTGTGATCGAGGTTTTATCTGGGGTGTTGTGAGAACATCTATTTGCGCCACCTATGAGTGGAATCTTTTAAAAAACTAGTGGTGCTAAAAAAAGCACATACTTTCACGTAAAATTCCGCGAAAAGTACTCAAATATTCAAAAAAGTACTCAAATTGTCCATGACCTTATTTCAAAATGTATCTATTAGGAACAGATTTCATCAAGGAAAAATTCTCTATCTTCATAATTGTAGATGTAAGAAGAGGCCGAAAATCTTAAAAAAAACTGTGTTCAACGAACATAATACCTGCACTATTTTCTTAAACGTCATTCACACTATCCAACAACAAAATTTTATCAAAAAACGAGTTCTTTTTTAAAAGAATTAAAAAGTGTAAAGTACCCCCCCCCCAATTAAAATATTGGATTCAAAGAAAATTATATGTTAAATACAAGCCAAAATTAAAACATCGGTTTCAAATTCAAGGGACCGGGACATCAGCCACATCGATTGAGGAATATCAATTTTGGTGAAAATCGGCTGAACGGTTTAGCCACTAGCGTTGTTCACAGACGGACAGACAAACGTTTTGCCGTCATTCTAGTTTTCAGCATCAAGGAACCACAAAACAAATATTCTGGTTACACCACGTGTTAGAGCCCCCCCCCCCTAAACTTAGCAACTGGATTTATCCACCTTTTCGTTACCAGGGCCACGATAAGAGTTTTTCTGCGGAAAATTCGCCGTTTTTTCGAGCAGCATTTCAAAACTTTCTCTCTACTCCCAGCGAGAGTAAAAAAATGTGACTCCTTCCCAAACATCGGATGAACGAAACAGGATGCAGTCGGGCTATATCTTCTCAGTGTGTCTTTCTGAAAAGTGAAACGGGACTAGCTGGAAAGTGGTGGTGAGGGAAAACAGGCCGCGGGATGCAGTCGGGCTATTCCCCTTCCTTCCGCTCGCGACCGCGGCCTCAACCCATTCGCGGCGTCCGTTGCGCAGCACAGATCCCACGGCGGCGCCCGTGATCAAGGCGGGCTACCTGGAGGCGCCGGAGGACCGCGCGACGCTGATGGAGGCGATGCAGCTGGCGCAGCGGCGGCTGGCGGGGGCGGGGCCGCTGCGCGACGCCGGCGCGCGCCTTCAGCAGACGCCGCTGGAGGGCTGCGAGCGCTTCCTGTGGGGGTCGGCGGAGTACTGGAGCTGCGCGGCGGCGCAGCACACGGCGCCGGGCCACGCGGCCGCGGGCACCTGCCGCATGGGCCGCGCGGGCGACCCGCGCGCCGTGGTGGACGCGCGGCTGCGAGTGCAGGGCACCCGCGGGCTGCGCGTCGCCGACGCCTCCGTGCTGCCGCACCCCGTCGCGGGTCGCCTGCGCGCGCTCTGCCTCGCCGTGGGCGAGCGCGCCGCCGACCTGCTCAAGACGGAACACCTGCCGGCCGGGGCGACGCACGCGCAGCCCGTCTGCTCGTGCGCTGCCCCCTAGCACGCGCCACGCAGGTCACGCCCTCTAACGCACGGCCGTTCTGCTCCGCTATTCTTCCCTTCCCTCTTCTCTCGTTTCTTTAGCTTCTTCTTTCGTTTCTTTTTCTTCTTTTGTTTCTTTTCCTTTTTTGTTTCTTTTTCTTCTTCTTTCGTTTCGTTAGCTTCTTCTTCCCTTTATTTTCTTCTTCTTCTTCTTTGCCTCCTTCCTCTTACCCCTTACCACCCTCTTAACCCTTCCTTACCTCCCTCGTTGTCACTAGTTCTTTCTTAATAAACCGTGCAAATTAAATGGATATTGTACATGCAGATAAAAAGTAAAAGTGGTCATACATGGACTAGTATGTTCTTATATTATGTTTCACATTTACAATAACACAAAGTTAACATTTTATGCGAAGTAAACCTGAAACTATCTTCTTTTGAATCTGTGAATTGACGTTTTGGGGTTAATTAGCCCTACAAATTTCAAATTGTCATAAAAATTGAGCAAGCAACTTAAAAGAAAAGCCAACCAAAAGTGGATACTTTGATACGTGAAATCTCAAACCGGTGATCGACGCTGGCGGTACCAGAAGTTCTCCTTTCCTCATTATTTGACAGCATCTCCGAAGAAATTGACGTTTTTTGACAGATCAGTACGACAAACGTAGATAATCTTGGTAGTGATCGGGAATGACAAATTGTCCAAGATGTCATGCATGCCACAGAAAAGAATTGCATTTTGTCTATACTCTAGCTGCGACACTTCGAGATGAACCACTTACTCGCAAACCTCTCAAAGCTGTATTAATTGAGATTTATTTAATAATAATAAGAAGAAGAATAACAACAATGCCGATCCGATCGTTAAGCGATCCGATATCGCTAAGGCAGTAGTGCGGTGGCGGTTTCGAACCAAAGGAACGTGGGTTCGAATCCCTCCTCGGGCATTGTTGTGTTGTTGACTCTGTATGTTTGCGTGTGTCTATTTCATAATAATAATAATAATAATAATAATAATAATAATAATAATAATAGTTATTAATGAAGTAAGATTGAGTGCATTATCAAAACTTGCATCTACGATGATGACCAGGTCTAGGATTCTGAATATCTAAAAATTGCTTGAAAATGACCTATAAAAAGACTTAAAAATAAGAGGAACATAACCTAAACAATTTAAAAATTAGGGGGAAACTATCTCATTTTTTTAATATGCCGAAAAATTTGTACAAAATTTTTTACTTATTCAATAAATTTTACCATTTCAAATAAAATTTATTTATGTAAAATTGTTTAATATAAAGTCTTCATTTTAGGAGGAAATGTAATCCCTAGCTCCGATCTTCCAAACGTCAGTTTTGAAAGGTCAAGGGAGTTACCGGATATCTGTGTAATTTTCAGAGTTCGAAAAACAGTCCATTGCAGTGGTTAATATTGTCATGAACTGATACAGTAAAAACTTTTTTTAGTGAGTCCTTGTAAAAACATGCATTAGCAAAAAACACGAAAAAATGCGTAAAATGGCGCAAAGGTCCGAGAAAGAACTCAAAATTGAAAAATGGCAAAAAATGACAAAAAAGACCCAATAACGACACATTTCTATCACCTATATATCATACTAAACATTCATTTGCAAGTTAGCTACGGTGACAATGCACCAATGAAAAGATGACGTATCATCAGAATCCGACTCATAATGATTACAATTTTTATTTTATTTACTATTTATTTATGTCCATTAATATTTTACATACACGTCTTAATTAAAATAGTCATATTTCTAGTTAGCTTCAAACAGCTTTTTATGTACTCACAAATGAATGTCTTCATTATAGACAATTATGGAATTAATGCCACAATACAAGAATTACAGCACTAGTGCTATAATTCTTCTTATGGCATCCATATAACTAGGCTACACAAACATTATCGGCCATGCACAGATATAATATTTTGTAAAAATTCTAATGTTAGAAACCGTAATCCTTCCGTTCTCAGCGTCAGTAATCATTCAGAGTAATTTAAATAATGATGTAAGTTAGCTTACTTTGCAAGACATAAGCAAAAAATCTTCCATATAACCCTTAATCATTTTTTTCATTCTAAAACTTGTGAGCGTCTGAAATGGTGATTTGTTAAACATTGTTTATCAAGCATGTCAAGGTCGCGGGCAAGGTAACTAGCGTACTGGAGTTCGTGGGCACTGCTTCCGAAGCAACTGGCGCGAGATTCAAAAGTAGGCGTTTTACAATGCTCCGAAGGGGTGATATCCCCTACTAAAGCAAAGAAATTATCCATTAAATTAAAATAAAAAATCAGTCAGACTTCAAATTGTCATTTGATCGGAAGAATCTTGATTTCGTAATCAGTTTTCTTGACAATGCACTAACAAGGGAATGCCGCGATGTGACATGTCGAAACATGCCCTCATATTTTTTTCATTGAATTTACATGCCCTTCTGATACCACGGTGTCAATTTTGGCTGACGATACATACTGCGAATTACTTTAAAATTTTCCAAATTCGCCAACATTTTCGTACTATTTTTTGTACTTGGACAGTCCTTGCAAGCCGAGCGGCGAATGCGCAGAAACCGAGGTTGGCGCAGGCCATTCACAGTACACTCAATACTTTTCTTATTGTAAAAGTCCATTTTATTTGAGATATTTTATTTCCTTACCAATGAATTGTTACTTTTTTCATTATGAATATCGTTAATATGCATAATTATTAAATATTGAAAACGTATATCATATAACTACTGTATCACTTTATATTTAAATTATGTAAAGAAGAGATATAAGAGTTGTTTTGTGAATCAAATTCACATGTTACCGCTTTTTTTTTTGTTCGCGAAAATTACCGTTCTTTAATTTGTCCCTATTTGTGTCGATCAATTTTCTCATTCGCAAATTCCGAAAGACAACTTTACCGCACTTTTCCAGTTTGCTTTCGCGTGAGAATACACAACTGATCTGCTTCGCAGTAGACTCAGACAAGACCTCTCAATTCGTGAGGAAAGAGCTCCAGGGGAGGTAGCTCATGTTGGATGGAAGATGAGCGGTCGCGGTTAAGTTTATCGCGACGAAATGTATTTCATTAAAAAATGAACAATAGATACAACTAAAATTCGGAAAAACGTGTTTTAGTAGTTAAGACTATGTATAGATAATATTAGTGTTATTAGTTTTATTATTTTAGCTGCAAGGAGGGGCAGCTGCCTCCCCGCCTGTTCCTCGCAGGAAACGACTTTGGAAACAGAGTCTGCCGCTTGCGGCGAGCAATGGCGTTGAATCACAAGCGAGTGTGCTGGTTAACACCTGCTTTGCAGGGTTGGCCATTTTTACATCGGTGAAAGCATAGGGCAAATTGCAAATTCAGGATGTTTTTTAATTGACTTGCAGTGTGTATTGGCATGTGTATATAAAAGGGCAATTCAAGGCGAACAAAACCATATAGAATTTTCTTCTGATTTTTGGAGTGGAGGGGGGGGGGCGGCGACAAGACATTTTTTCTTTCTGCCAATTTTTCTACTTCATGTTGATACAACTTGCCATCACTAGGGAGCGCAACTACCATAGTCTCACATTTTTTAAACGAGTACACATTTCTACACGAAGTCCACATTTCCACCTCTATATATCGTCCTTTCTTGGTACTGGAAATTCAAAATAAAGCATTTTACTATTAATTTTGGTTTACTTGCAATGAATATGATAAAATGTATTGTCTTCCACAATGGATAATACACTGTAACACATTAACCATACACACTTCAATTTTGAAAGCCAAAGTTGGGCAGTATATATATTTAAAATACGTATTTTCGATTCTTTTGTATCGAAAATACATATTTGATCATGCATTTTGTATTTGTATCGAAAAGACATTCTGATGGTATTTGTATTTTCAAAATACAAAAAAACGTTTTATTGTACTGCCGTTGAAAATTTGAATTTAAATATACATACAAACCTGAAAATCACAAACGACGATAACACGATTTTTTTATCTTTCGAAGCAATTTTTCATTCCCTGCATCAGTATTTAAAAGAATGTTTTTGATAACTCAAAATTTTGGTTAATCAAAGGAAATATATTTCCGGAGACACTTAGTGATATCGATTAAGGGATTTTGGAGACTTCACAGACGTTATATTATATTGCCACATTATGCATCACCACCTGTCTGGAAGGTGGTTGTGCGCACTGGTTAAAAGCTTGTACTCGCGCCGTGTAAGATAATCTTACGATATGAGTGTGGACATTGATACATCTTTAAAATGTGAAATTCTAGATGGAAGTTTTCATTGTCATTGAAGAGTTAGGTGGAAAAGTGAAAACGTCATGTGAAAATTGTAAACCTGTTTAATAGACACTAATAAGTGGTTCCTACAATGCGACGACAAATATTAACTCACACTTCAAGTTAGAATAATAAGCAGTAATTTGTATTATACTACATTTTAAAATGCACACAAGATGTTCAATGGACTATGTATTTCGCTGGTCATTTTTTTTACTAAGGAACTGTTAATTTCTTTATACATTTCCGAGACTTCCTCTTGATGTTATGAGTAAATTTGAGAACTATAAAAAGTGAGTGGTCCAGAAGATCAATTTAGGAGGAAAATGAAAAGCACTGACAATAGTGAAGCCAATGCCAAGAACTAACAACAAACAAGCTAAACATCTGTTATCTTCAATACGTTGAAAAAGAAAATTATCACAAAACATTTTATGATATTGTTACAAAATTCGATATTGATGGAATGAAACCCTTCTCAATTACATCTACAAGAAAAAAACATTAGTGATACAATCTTTGAAATCTAGAAGTTTGGAAGGGAAATGTGTCCAATTTTATAGAAGGGTAAACCACAACCAAGTTTTGAGATAAGGATTGTGAAACTGGATCACTATTGGTTGTATTTTATACTTAAAATACTATTATGTATTTTGTATCTAAAATGCTTTTATGGAAGCATTTGTGTATTTTGAATTTGAAATACTTTTTTCGAGTTATTTGGCCAACTCTGTTGAAAACTCAAGTACAGCATTAATGTGATCTTAATTTGATTTTTTATATATTATTTTTATTCAGATTTTTTAAATATTTAATTAATATTTCTTTTAGTTTCTAAAGAAAATAAACTAACCAAATATCAAGAATTACTCTGATTGTAATTAATATAGTGACATTAATTGTACGTATCTCTCGAAGATAATTTTTTTTAAACTTAAAATTCACAAAATAATATCAGCTGCAGTAAAGAAGTTTATTTAGTTTAGTTTTGTGTTCTTAACCGAGTTAGGTTAGAACACGAATATACGAATAAATTAAGTGTTGTCTCCTAAACATATTTACTAGTTAGACATAATGCCCATTTAAATGAAATGCGTAATGTTTCAAACAACGTTAAAGACATTCTCTGATTATATTTTACGAATTGTAACAACTTAATGTAAGAGGAGTTAAGGCAAAGAATGACTGTATAGCATTATTAATACGAAGTATAAACAACAAGCCATAGATGTGAGAGCGTAGGCTTCCGCGGCCGGAGTCAGTATTTACTTGGCTGTCCGGGTGACGCCGCGTCCATGACGAAGGTGCCGACGTTTCGGTCGCCATTCTGCGACCTTCCTCAGGGCGTAATGCCGGCACCTTCGCCATGGACAAGGCGTCTCCCGGTCAGCCAAGTAAATAAGCCATAGATGTACTTACTTTTGATGCATGGATAAACGGTGGCCATACTGTATACACTTGCAAACACTGCCACATGAAACAAAGTTAATTGATTTATTTTTATAACTTTTATCTGAAGATGTACGGAACGCACCGTTCAAACACACTGAGAACTAGTCCGGCTTCAAGAATACGCAAGTTGCCGTTTTGCTTTGGGCTAGACCTTGTTGAAGGACGTCATGGTTCTGGACATCTCTGGAAGCTTACGTATACATCTGGACATCTCTACTGAGGATCTTCTGTCACGCATGCAGCACTTCGAATTATGGAGAATAATTTTTACAAGAAATGTCTTAGTAGTTATTTATGCACCAAAGGGCGTAATACGCGCTCTAAAGATCTAACGGCGACAAAAGCCCTAGGGCTTTCAGAACCTGTAGATCATCAGAACCAGTTAACGCCCGTGATACATTATTATTTTTTAACTAATTTTATTGATTCGGTTTTATTTATTTACTAATTTATTAGATGTTAACTTCACTCGGTTTATCTTTTCAAATTTTCCTCCCATTCATATTTATTCCCTTTCATAATTACTTTAATAAGAGAACATACAGTATCTCTCAATTGTTTTCATATTTTTCTTGTAATCACGATACTCTCCATTCAGGTAAGTTATGCAATGTATATCGAACTTCGTGTCGAAGACAATAACAATCAGAAAAATATCAGTAAAAAATAAACAAGGATGCAGAACAATAGGCTTTCAGTTCAGAATCTAGTGTACAATAGCATTACAGTTATGCATCCAGCTATAATGTTGAGATCACTGGCGTTACACTGCATGAACAAATGTCAAATCTCACTGCACACGCATTACTCATTGTCTATTTTGGAATCCGTTGCATTCGTGGCTGCCCTACACGCGTGTGGGGAAAAACTGTTGCGGAGCGATGACACTGCCTTGCACAAGAGCAGATTTCAGCGCAAGGAATGGAAAAGTTTATTGTCTGTTAAAACAGCTGTCCGTCCGTAAACAAGAAACTTGCTAACTTATTTCACATTATTGCTACATAACACAATAACTGAAAGATTTCATAAAATATAACACAAAACGAAAACAAGGAAAGAATTCGTCATACAAACACATTTCCTATCACTTGGAAAAAATTTTTCTACGAGGCATAATTTAAAAAAAATGACATGAAATAGTAATAAATAGTAAAGAATATAAACAATATAAATCTCGGTTGTTTGATAGACACAGGCCTTCCAATATCGCGTCCGAAGTTAAGAATGAAGTTCAGGGCCTTATGGTCTTTCCCCGTAAATAAACAACCCCCCATCGTTTTTAAATTTAAAACTGTTTTAAATCCTTATTAATATAATTTTCATAACAACAATTACATTAGTACGATAATAATATGAATACATTATATATTTACCACAAACTTGGTGAATATCTTCAGAAAGAATTATTTTTTGTAAGGAAGGCTATGTTCGGCTGAGCCACGTGCTTCTATTGGCGTATTATACTGTGCTCAGAAAGTTCGCGTTTCTGTTGTTTACCTGTGTTTGTTCGCCTATCTTTGGTTGTGTTTTGTTTTTGAGATTTATTGTTTTAATAACGTCAAAGTTAAAATTAATTCCGTTTAATTATCTTCATTTTGGTTTTTAGGTTGTGGTAATTTTATTACTTTAAAGTTTTTTGAATTAACTTCCTTTTTCTTTGCACACTTAATTTAGAGTGTGTTATCCACCAACCGTAAAGCGCAAGAGTAAAGTGCTCCATAGGGGGAAACAAATGACTATTAACGGTTATAACTATTTAATTATTATTTAATTATAATCGGTCTCCTGTGAATCAAATCAGTTTGTTCGAGTGGCTCCGACGTATTTTGTCGTCATAGAAATTTTAAATATTTTGTTCGGCAATCATAATTATTTTTTTATTTTTTATTTATTTATTAATTTATTTATTTATTAGTTAGATATTGTTTCTCTACTGTCAAAAAGCAAACAGGAGTCTTCGCCGTTTTGCAACCGCATGTACTTGGCTTGAATTTTGGATATTGTATTAATATAGTGGTGCACTTTAAAATTAATATTTCCTCCCCATTTCTTAAGATATTTTGAAGCACGAAGGACGTGAAAAACGTAACAGAAACGTTTCTTGTGTATCGGAGTCTCATAGGAATAGTTCTAGGTTCCAGGAAACTTTCATAAAATTGGAAAGGTTCGTGACTAACCACGTTAGCGCTAAACCAGTGCTCCGGCCCAAATGCGGGATTCGTCGTCACGTAACTTTCGATTCATACAGTAGAGTAGAAAAGCGCCGCGTTTGGCATCACTGTCGCCATAAGATACCGTACTTCATTCTTAACCTCGGACGCGCCATAGGTATTCAGGCGCCCATGGCAAGCATACAGTTTGCGCCCCTGTCAGGATACTTGAATTAGGGTTGCTGTTATTTTTCAGCGGATGCACTATAAATAGTGCCCATTGTGATTGGCACCCATGATACGTGCCATGTCTGCCACACCGTAGATACGCGTCTGTTGATGCAAATGAACAAATGTTGCAATCATATTTTTGTATGAAGCCACTATTCCCCACCTCGTACCGCTTCAGATTGCGTGTGTACACCCCTTTATGGATTTGGAGACGAAATGCGAGCAAATTGATGGGAAGTTTTCCAGGGCCGGTTCACTCAATGTTAAAAGGCGGGGGACTAAGTTTGTTTCCTCAGTCCCGGACCTGGTG
>BOPP01000004.1:20873465-20885506 GCA_017312745.1 Gryllus bimaculatus | reverse complement strand
GCTCACGTCGGAACTGTTGTAGATGGCGCAAAAATCATTACCCCGTTTTGACCGCCAAGTTTCCCTATCCTGAAGTTGTCCGAGCTCAGAGGAGGCGAAATTTGCTACAAATGAATAGTTTTAACAGTGGTAAGCATATTTCTGAAACCACGAGCCCCGTTCGTGAATTAATTAAATGATTTATTTTATAAGGCATGAGGTGAAACAAAGACCTAACGTCATCGGCCGCAATAGAAAAATCGAAGTTTAGTGCGGGCGCAGTGTGTCATGTCTGAATCATAGAATATTTCCGACGACACATACTAATGTAATATTGAAGCAGTACTCTTCCCAAAATTCCTTTTTGAAAAAAATTTAATAGTGAGACTGAATAAGTTTTAGGAGTACTAAGCATTACTAATACAAATCAAACAAATTTCTCTATTATATCTGCATAAAAATGACGGGATAGAAGTCATCAAAAACTGCCAAGAAATCACACGTTCTAGTAAGGGTGGGTTAAACAGCAAAAATCGGGCCTGGGGCTGTAACAAAACGGTAGGAAGAAGACTTCTGTTAATTGTGATCGTAATTGATATAGTCCCTTCCCCCTGGAAGCTGATATACCGCAATAATGATCATCCCTGATAATTTAGTTTTAATACTAGGGAAAAAATTACAAGCCGCCAATAACTCAATTTATTCTTCTTGAGCATATTTCTGACAACTCCAACAAACACTCCACTAAACTCAAAACACCCCCTTGAAAAGATCGACCAATAAACTTCAGTTCCTTATTCAATTTGTGTCATATTGATCTTCATACTGAAAAAATAAGATCTCCTTTCCTCAAAATCTATTCATCCCCCCTCTAAGCACATTCAAAAGTAGTATAAAACATCAAAGCCCATTTCAACAAAAAAGATTTCCTTAAAGAAGAAAGAAAAACCATAGACCAATTCATCAACACAAACAGTAAAGAGTTCGCTCTACTTACTATCGGGTGAAGTCGTAATCAAATGTAAAGGTCTTAATTCACTTGAAAGATTAAAAGGTTGAAGAAAAAATAGCGTTTTTAATATCAAGAAACGATAAATATATATTTGGAGGATAACAGTAAAGTTATGTTCTGTTCAAATTCCAGTTATCTGAGAAAATAATTAAGAATGTAATCCATTTAATTTCATTGAACTCATTTACTTATACAAGTAATCACTAAAGTGGATATAAAAATTCTTATCAATTATATCAACAGTTTGGGAATGCTACATCAGTTTATATTACTTGATGGAACCTGGGGGAAAGAGCGATGCCAATTCAAACATTTCCTTTTTTGACTGTCAGGTGGGTGCTGTCTAAATCTACATTCAGCACCGTTTTCTTTGAATGGAATTTAAAGAACAACGGGGGCAAAGGAGTTTCGTCAGGTCCCTGTTTCCAGGAAACACGAGACCCAACGCTCTGAGTCAACCCCCCGGCCACACCACCTGCTGAGGATTACCACGAGAAGGAGCCGTCGTGGTGGGGCGCGGTGCCCGGGCGGCCGGCAACGACGGAGGCCAGCTTCGGCAGCGCGTCTGCAAGCTTAGTGGACCGCTAAGCCTTTTGCGCAGCTCTGCGCCTTTCGGGAAACCCAGCCTTCTCCTCCTCCCCTTCCACTCACTCTGCTCGGTCGCCTTCAGCTGCCCTGAACGACACGACGCCCGGAGGGTGACTGCCGGACGCAGGAAGGGCAAAGGAAGGGGAAGGGGTGGCGTGGGAAGGCCCGTTCAGAGACCTTCGGGAAGCCCCACCTCTAGGCGACGCACGTGCGCAGAGCAGCACAAATGTCGGTGACCTTCATTTTACCTGGAAACATCTCTACCGCTGACCGAGGAGTTATGGTGTTATTGAATGATACCTGCAGGCCAGAGCGTCTCTCGAAACCTTGGATTGCAGTACAGCGGTGTCTGATTTCCGCTACTCTGCGGACAATGACGAGCACAGTTTTGAGTATTCCAATGCACTCTGTAACATTCAATTTCTTAATTGACACAATGTTATAATATATTCATATTTATGAATATAATTAATATAATATTCTGTATTTACGAAAGTGTTTTCTTTTACAAAGAAGTCTGATTTCTGTAATGTAATGAAATGAGACACTTGGAGATAAAGAAGGTACCTTTAACACAATGAAAACTTTAGAAAATTGATGGTTCAGTTTTGATAATATCCAGTATTATGCTTAAACAAAAATCACATAATTCTTACACAAATATTTCGTGTCCATCGAAATAGTAGTTTATGCAATTAGTTTATGTTAATGTTAAGCTTTATTGCATGAGTACATGTTTTGAAAACGAGCGACGTTCGGGGTGAGTTTTCAAATTTGTACGAATGTAATAAAGCAACATTATAAACGAGTTGCATACTATATGTTTTTGTAATACAGCACTGTACATTTATAAGAGAATCAATCTTAATTTTGCGAAACAACTTCCCTGTGACGACTAGGGTATTTGACATCGTGCGAGTAAACGGTGGTCGGCTGTTCCGTTTAGCTCTACCTCCCCTCGATTCTCTCGCTACGATTGGCTGAATGTGAGATGACGCAATCATTCCTGACATAAAATCGAATACGTCATCATTTGTGCCGTAAAATGCCCGATTATGAACGATTTCTTGCAACAGAATAGGTTCTTTTATAATGCTGGAATTCCAAAAAAATATTTTTTTATATGCTTCTCATATTTTTTCTGTGGATATGAGGCTGAAAAGTTTATTTTTTCAGACGACATTGCGCTCTAGCGACAGTAGACGGCAATGATCAGGTGGTAGTAGTAGAAGTGTGTATTATCGCGTGTACAGTGTAACCGTGTAATATAATAATTATAAAGCATGGTAATAACTATTACTTACGGTTTTCAAGCAGTTGATGTCCGAATATTCAGACAAAAAAGTACAAATAAAAGGAAGAAACTACTAGAGCTTTCACGCGAATAGTGCTAAGGAAGATCGAAACGAGAACACCAACATATTTTCAGGAGTAATTTTGCGAGAAACACCTAGTGCACATAGATAGCACTAAACAAGCAACGAATACATTCAATCCAGTAATTCAAGTACCTGTCAATGTTTTCTCATTTATTAAGGGAAATATACTTTGGACACATTGATTATGAATTAAATTTTTAAAAAATGACACTGTATGTACTATTTTTGAAGAAGGATTGGTGTTTTAAAATTAATTAAATCATTACTAATAAATAATATGTTTAGCATTGCAAATACAGAATATTAATGTTCTTTGTATGTTTGGTCTAGGTGGACCTCAATCGCAGAGTATTGGATAGCGATTGTTCTTGCAACGGTGGCAAAGGATTGTGCAAACATGCAGCTGCTGTTTGTCGTTTTGTAAAGATGGAAAGTACGTCTTCAAAGACATCAACCTATGATTTGGAAACGATCTGCTGAAGTACAGTTGGAGAAGTACCAGAAAGGTTCTCGCATTTGAAGCGTTTTTTCCATCTGCCACAGGAAGTCAAAATGACTTGCTTTACAAATATAAAAATGTTAATATTACTTCTACACATCGTTTGGAAGTTGTTATGTTATGTTAAGCAGTGTGGTAAACACAGAAATTAATTGTACAAAAAAGCTGGAAGAAAGCCTTAGAGAAAAGCAAGCAATGGGTAAAAAATGCAAAGAATTGCATCATCTCCAAATAAAAAATAAAATTCAATATGAAGTGCTGACATGGGAAATTAAAGACCTGAAAATGAAATTAAGTGCAAAGAAGTGTACAGACAGAATTATTATTTCCTAAAAAAAACAATAGCTCGAAATATCTTTTAAATCGCACGGTCAATCTGAATCGTTAACTTCGCACAAAGAGCTTTTCGTTCGAATAACAGCCAGCAGTCGGGCTCACAGGATTAAAACGTGAACGAAAACATTGAGCCGGTCCGGATGACCCAGATCGTTAAGGCAGGGGTGTCGAGGTGATATCGGACCGAAGGATCGGGGGTTCGAGTCCCGCCTCGTGCATGATTGTATTTGTGTTCGTCTTTTCACACCTATCATCGGCATCATAAGTTATCTTCACAGTTTCCATAACGTTAAATGCAGATAGCCGAAAAAGGCTGTTTTCTCGCGAACCCACGAAATTTTCTACTATCTTCCATACGAGCATCGTGAATATTAATTCGCATTGGGAGCACTTTTCACCGCCTTTCTTTGACAAAACAAAAAATGCCAAAAAAATTAAAGAAAAAACTTCGTGCAGATTTTGAGAAAATTTTCAAAGTGTCCGGGAGGCTTCATGTAAAGTAACTCCACTTTTTTTTTTTCAAAATCTCAAAGCTTCGACTCGAGCTAGATGGACAGGTATTTCGATTTGATAAAAAAATTCTACGTATGGTTTAGGCTCTAGTGGTGTTCACAGAAAGACGGACGGACGTTTTGGAGAAAAAAACAAACACTTTTCTCGTTGTATCTCTGCAACAGATTGCTCTTAGGAGGCTTTAGGAGGTTTCGCGAACCTACGACAGTTTGTATTATCTTTCATACGAGCATCACGGATATCGATTTGTTTCGGGGGCATTTTTACCCAGCTATACCCTTTAAAGGATTTGAAACTCATTGCGTTTGCCACTTCGCGCCGGAAGTAAGGTCAAATGTGTCTCGAGCATGCAATGTATTGGTAAGTTCTGCAAAGACTGACAAAATTGATATACTATGATTCGATTGGGAAGACAGACCCCGAATAAGAACATGTTGTTGGCTGAGCTGTCGGAATGTGCCGCGGACGTAGTTCTTGGTAACACAGCATAGCCCTTCTGCAATCACTCAGAAATTTTAATCTCATAATAGGCATCATGAATGGTATATAGGTTTATAGGGTAACAAATGCAGAATTGATACATATTATTTTCCTGTTCTCGGGTTTCACAGACCACCCGAATGCGCTGCTGTCATTAAAAGTTTTTCTTAAATTAAATTTAAAAAAAAGATATATTAAAACAATATGACAATATAAATACCGCAATGTTATTTTTATTGCATAAAATATAAATATTATAAATTCGCCTAGTAAAATCCCGAAATGTGAAATTTCCAGGCAGCATTGCCTCAAATGTGCAATGTGCAGCGCAAATGTCGTGCACAATGAAACAAGTGCTACAGTGACTTCCGTTTCATGATTCAAATCAAGGTTTCATCCATTTTCAAGTTGACAATCAAAAGATACAGTAACACGGGAATCCAGGCGTTAGTCATCCATAATTCCCGAAATTAAAAATTTATCTTTTACTCATTTTATTACAGTTCTTGAAGCTAAGTTATGAATCTCAAAAATCTTTGTATGTGCCTTATTTAAGAACTACATTGTTTCAATGTAGTTTACACATGATAAATACAAGAGTATTTTATTTCGATTACATATTTCTTTATAATCTTATAACTTAAACCAAATAAAAGTAATTAAATTACGCACGACGTATTAGCAGTTCTGCGTTATTTGCTAGAACACAAGTCTTGTACATTATTATATCCATGTGTGTCATGAATATTATTGGATTAAAATCTAAGATTTTAAAAATCCGGATTCTCTGAATGCAGCGATCAACATAAATTCTCACTGATCCATTGGAATAACGTTCTAGTACCTCTTCTCTGTCAATTGTTCACAATAGCACTCTCGTTCTGGGAGTTCGGTCTAATTTATAGAATCTCATGTCAGCCATTTCATTACGTGTTTCTATTAAATTTTTAAAACACTTGAACCGTTGACAATTGCAGTATCACTTACACGACCTCAATATCCTTTTGAAACGAGGAATATCAATCCAGTGTGTGTTATTGATACGAGGGTTGACTTTTATATTTCAGGATTAGAGAACAAAAACAAATATTAATCATCGAAAATCACTTTATTGTTTTTCAAAATATTCCCCATGAAGATCTATACACTTTTGCATGCGTTTGAACCAATTGTCGAAGCACTTTTGCCACTCTGGTTGAGGTACCTCCAAAACGTGCATTCCGAATGCAGCAACTGCTTCTTCAGGTGTCGAAAAACGTTGACCTTTTCAGTTTGTTTTTTACGTACGGGAATAAAAAGAATTCGGTGCATTCGGTGCCAAGTCAGGACTATACGGCGGATGACTCATCAAATCGATGTTTTGGGTGCTCAAAAATGCAGTTGTTTGAGCCGATGTGTTAGAGCTCGCATTGTCGTGGTGAAGAGTGATTCATCTTCGGCGGTTGGTTTTCCTGATTTCGTGGAAGACAGCTGGCAAACAAATCATTGTGTACCACTCAGAATTGACTGTTCTGCGTTGTTCTAGTGGTGCGGTTGCGACATGTCCAGTTTTTCCGAAAAAACAGGCGACCATCTGTTTGGAAGTGCTTCGTGCCCGAACAACTTTTGTTGGATTTTGCTCATCTTGAAACACCCATACAGTTGACTGCTATTTACTTTCGGGCTCATACGCGTAAATCTACGATTTATCACCTGTCACGATGTCATAGACGTGTTTCGAAGCACGTGAAGCAAATGTTTTTTAGCATTTCTTTCGACCCATCGACACGAGCCACAAATTTTTTTGACAGTCAAATGTTCATGCAATATTGAATGTATGCTTGTCCCACTAGTGCCTAAGGTTGTCTCAATCTCGCGATAGGTCACAAGACGATCTTGCACTAACAGTTCACGCACAGCATCAATGGTTTTCGGAACAACAACCGATTTGGACGACCTTCGCGAATTTTGTCTTGGAATGAACTACGAGCATGATTGAATTCACCATATCATCGATAAACACTGGTCCTTGATGGAGCTTCATCAACAAAAATTGAATTAAGTTCATCCATGCACTGATGCTGAGTTAAACCACGTCGAAAGTTGTAAAAAATAATCGCACGAAAATGTTCAAGATTTAATTCCATTTTTGGGCCAAGATCAATCTTTTAAGTTACTGTAAACAACACAAATAGCGCTTGTATGTCAAAACGTTCTGAGTACGTATAACCTCAAAACATCCAACTTTACGATAGAGCTGTCAGTTGCCAGATTGCAACACCAGTGTTGCCAAATCCCGAAACAAAATGCAACCTTCGTATTAAATACTTAACACTGAAATTAGATTTGTAGGTTGAATAAATCAATGCTCTTGCTGCAACTGTTAAGGGAGTTTCACATCTGACTGTGAGTTCAGTGCAGTCAATGATAGCATGGCAATTAACGCAGGAGGTAATGATTCTTTAACAGGTTGGCCTTCTGTACCTGTTGTGACAAAATTCAGGAAAGTATAAAATATGCTTGTAATTATTCATCCTAATTGATGTTTGTTTTACATCAAAAATTCATTCCACAATCCAATGGCGGGACCAACAGCAACACATTTGACAGAGGATATCCTGGGGACTTCCTTTTCATATTTGGTAAATTCATACCTTTTTCAATTTTTTACTTTATTTGTGAGAGGACTCGATAACTATATGCAAGTCTGAGTAAAAATCTTGCCAACAATATACGGTCGTAGAATTGTCTGATACAAATAAGGCATCTGCCTGGAAGGAAATTTCTTGTGGCTCTTCCTTATTATCTTCAAAATTAACTCAAGTTCTGTGAAATAATAAAAATATATTATTTTCTGTCACTTTAAAATTCTATTATTTACATTTTCACTTACAACTATTGGCAAAAAAATTACATTGAAAAATAATTAAAACCATTTAATAAAAAAGTTTGATTTCAATGAAAACGTAAAAACCTTAATAAGATTCGCAAATGGTATTTCTTTGCTTTACTGGATCACTCGTTTGTCGCTTTACAGGGGCAGCTTTTTCTGGCTTCCATGAGAAAATGGTGGGGAAGTAATTTTCCTTTCTAGAGTCATTCGATTTCTTGACATCAACAAAATGCATACTGCAGATTGCAGAATGTTTAGTTGGTACTCATGGTTCTTTTGAAAGTCTACATGAAAATAAAATAAATTAAAAAGTTTGATCATGTAAAAAAATGATCGTTTTATCATGATCATACAGAAAATTATATAAATTATATATTCAACTGAATCAATTTCATTTAAAAGCTACACAAGCACTACAATTAATGATTAACTAATATATTTGAGTATTAAAATTAAACTTTTAATTTTAGATGTAATTTTAAATTTTGTTTTACAACCACATTTGCGATGGCGATGGTGTAACGGTTAGCGTACTGTTGTGCCCAAGGTCGCGGATCCAAATCGAATCGAACCGTGGATTTCTAAGGGCGAAAAAATCCTTCGTACGCCTTCCTTCGGAGGGGAAGTAAAGCCGGCTGTCCCATGTTCGTAGATTTACTTGCATGTAAAAGACCCTCAAGCCTAAATGACATCTCTGAGCTAAATTCAAATCTCCTGTTTCTCGCCCAAGAAATACCTCCTTTATCTGCTAGGTGATGAAAGGGGGGTAGCGAAATTTGCGTGGTCAGACGGAAGAGCGGGCCTGATGGCCTGAGTATCGCCACGTAAAATAAGGCAAATTCAATTCAATTTTTGCATTCTCAATAGAATCACGCTATTTATATATTATTATTTTATCCGTCACATGCGTTTTTAACCTTTGTTAACATGCAACCCTGTAAGTTTGTTAAGTACACTTGTACCTACCTGTAGGTTAAGAAATTTAAAATTCTTAGCAACGGGTTTTAACATCCATTGTAACCTAAATAATCAACCACCCATTCACCTCAAATCAACATTATTTCGAAAAACTCACATGGTAAATTACAAGACAAATAGTAATCAAAGCAACGCATTATTTTTAGTGATGTTCATTATTAATTCTGTTATTAATTGTGCAGTTTGAAAAATAAATATTTGGTAAATTCTTGAGTTACGGTATATATCTTCGTCGAGCTACAGTATACAAGTTTATTGTTGAAATAGATATATCGCAACCAATACCCAACAATATCAATTATCGTGCTACAACAAGAGAATTCATGTCGTAAATTTTCTAAAAAAATTGAGGTTTAATGGTGACCGATAAAACGCTGAACATACCACGAAATTTTACAGTGTTATTACTGTCTCATCCAAATGTCGGCTCCGCTACGCTCCACCTCGATTTTTAACTTTTGGCATCGGCAGTAATAACACTCATAACACTTCTAAGTATGTTAATAGTTATAACAAAATAAGTATAAGTTTAAAAAATGTAACATGTACTTACTATTCTCTCTTAACACGGACAACCCACTTTTCTTCCGCTCACTTACCCACTTGCGACTTGGGAAAGAATACAATTATAAATAGTATATTTTTAAAATTTTGTGTTTACGCAACGAGGAACACAACAATTTTTACCACATTTCCTCTTCTTTTATTCGCGGGTTTTCTCATTCCCGTTCCTCTCTCTATGCACCGATTCATTGTAATATACACACTCCCAAAGTATAGAGCTTACGGTAAAATACAACTGCGGTCAGCGAACAATTTACACTTTTTACCACAAGATGTCGCTTCAAGCGTTGTTCATCTGTCCCTTAGGAACTAACAATGAAAGAGAGGTACACGCAGATAGCATGTTTTCATCCAAGTATGAGTTCTAATTTTATTACAAACTGTTGAAACTACTTTTTTGTTGTCTTAAGTTTGTGTTTTATATCACTCCGTAATGTTTCCTTATCGCTTGACTCCATACATTTGATTAATTACTTTACGTCATTAAGGAGCTAATATAAATTTATATAACTTTGATAATACTCCAATTTGTAGTAGGTAAGTAATAATATTTATTCATGTATAATATTGACAAGTAATTAATTTACTATACTTTTTTTGATAAATTAAAAATAGCACTTCAGCTAAAATCATATTTGTGGATTAAATTTTCTTTTAAATAGTTACTGTGACATCAGGTAAAACTTAGTCGCAGTAAAACGTAAATTACAATGTTTAGGATTGTTTTGAAATGATTATTTTAAACAATGGACATTTAATTTACGCTAAGTTTACTTCGCATTTAATATCACAGATGGAATAATCTATTTTCTCACTGAAAATACATTATGAATAACATAACGAATCAAAAAAGAGAAAGAATAACATTCGTTACCCATTTCCTTTTTTTGATTCAAATAATGTCAGAAATCGAATATTGTCCCTAATGCCTAATAAATGTTTCGTAGAGTTATTATGATCCTTAAACATTAAAAAGTCATTTTTTTAAAAAAAATTTACTTGAAAATCATGATCCTGGAAACAGTGGTGTTCGTGTAAAGCGATCCTAAAAATATAGGTATCACATATCAAAACTACACATATCAGGACTACTTTTCCAATATTTGCTCTCGTGCACCAATCTAACACATTCTAAGGGATATGTCACGGCTAATAACCAAATCTGGCTAATTCGGGAATCGACTGGTTAATGTTCACATTATCCAAAATGGG
The DNA here is from genome assembly GCA_017312745.1 of Gryllus bimaculatus. Taxonomy (NCBI): domain Eukaryota; kingdom Metazoa; phylum Arthropoda; class Insecta; order Orthoptera; family Gryllidae; genus Gryllus; species Gryllus bimaculatus. The sequence goes on along the minus strand of BOPP01000004.1, from coordinate 20,875,094 downwards.
TGGCTAAAGTCCGTAGTAGGAATAACTTCGAAGTATTCGGACTTTAGCTGGATGATGTGCACATTAGCCAACACGAGTTGCTACGATGATGACTGAGGAATAATATACATAAAGAGAAATACATCAGATTGACGGTAGAAAGTTTCTAAGGCTAGTGAAACACAAAGTGTGAATTTTTTAATTCCACATTCTTAAATTTCTATTTGTTCCACATCATCTAATCTGCCTAACTTAACTATAATACGTCGAAGCTTTGCTCCGCAGTGTCAATAGACTTCAGGCCTTCGACTTTACATTTAATAAAACCTGTGTACCTGTGCAGAACATAGTGTGCAAAAATATTTCTCGCGAACACACACGACGCCTCACCCTACATTAGCCACCATCATGTGACTAATGCCAACGTTAGCCGAAAGATGTCCGGAATAATCCATTCGTCGTTGTTTATACAGTTTGTCCAAATTGGCTAATGTTAGAATTCATCAGCTAATTACGGAAATAGCCTTGCTGCAACGTGTAGTACATACCTAATCTCAGGATGATTTCTGAACACGCGACGGAACCGTGTTCTCGGTACCTCGGGAATAATTATTAAATTATATTATTAATATACAACTATTTCTATTAAATTAATAATTATTTTGGGGCGCATTCCTGGAGTTGAAATTTTATAAACCAAGTAGTCTAATCTTATGATGGACGGAGATAAAGAACTATCATGACTATTAGTAATTATTAGGGCGGAGGTAAAGAAGTATAAAATTAAATAAAATAAGAACAAAAATACAATCATTTAAAATTATTTTAGGATTCAGATTCAGGTGCCAAACAGGATTCTGGAAACATGTTGAAAAGACTATTGATTGCTGAAAAATAAAAAAGATTACAAATTCTGCATGTAATACACAAAAGGATCACAACAATATACTATGTTTAATGAACATATAGTTATACATAGAAATATTTAATTAACATTAGAAGTAAATTATTTGAATTTATTTGTTTTGTCTTTTTAGTTTGTTAGGTGCGCTGTGTACACCGCGCCGAGTACACCTGGCACCACTCGAACGTGAAGCAGATACAACTGTTTTGGGAATAGGATTATCGTCATCAGCTCTTTGCCTGTATTGTAAGTCGAAAGGAGCACGGAGCTTTAGCCGGAAGGGTTCATTACCATCCATCCACAATTATTGCTTGTTAGTGACTCCAGACGTGACAACGGTTAAGGCCTTTAATACCATAAGTGTAGTGCATTCTTTTTGGTGGTGGTGGTGGTGGTGGCGGTGGTCTTCTCCCGCTGGATGGCGGGATCCGGCGCTGACTTAGCGTCCCCCAACATAGTATCTTCCACCAGCGGAGTACAGCCGGGACAAGCTCTGAGCTCCCGACCCGAGTAGTAGTGCATATTAGTGTAAGTGGATGACAAGGAAGAGAAGGAAAGATTGCGCGCGGTCCATGGCCTGTTATGGTAATGATCCGGCATTCGCCTGGTGATGATCGTAAAAACCACTGAAAACTACCAATCAGAGCAGTCAGCGACTGAATTCGACCTAGTTGAAACGCTAGTGCCAAAACTCAGTCCTGCCACTGTCGGGACTCGAACCTAGGACCTCTCGGTAGAGGCATTGC
>BOPP01000004.1:20847444-20873170 GCA_017312745.1 Gryllus bimaculatus | reverse complement strand
GGCAGGCCGCCGCCGCCTCCTCGCCCAATACGTTGCCAAGTTTTCGCGGGCCGCCCGAACGAGAGCGGAGCGTACTAGGGATGACCGTCTTGGTGTAATCCGCGCACGTTTTCTTGAGCTCTCAGTCTGTTAGATGCAAAAGGAGTGGGGTGGTTGTGTTTATTTCGATGTCTATATTATCAAATCTAATCTGTAGCTCGTTTGTCGGTGCAAATAGGTTCTTTTAGATGAAAGTGACAATATTTTGTTATTGAATGTTATCAACAACGCTCATCGTTATGTTGAATGCTCGTAAAGGAGAGGAGCGAAATAAAACGTGCCGAACCAAATTACTTCTCATTCACTTCTGTTCGGCCGGGTCCACATTCAGACTTGTCGAGGGAAGGACCCACGTGCAAAGCAATTCCATGTGGAGTTGAGTTTGGAAGCTGGATATGAGGCTTGACCTGAAAATGTATTAGTTAGCCTCAATGAAGAAATTAAAATATTTCGTTCGATAACTAATTGTGTCATTGTTCATATTTGACATATTCCATGAACTATATCTCTCATTTTATTTCCGTTATTATATTCAATGCTTGATTTAATCCTTCTTTAACTTAACAATTTAGGGAATTGTTATACATTTGCGGAAGAGGGTCTCCACGATATCTCGTAACCCGTAATTGGCTCAGCCTAAAATAAATTGTATTTATTGATTGAGTAATGCAAGATATAATCTTATTCGCCGTGCAGTATTTTTTAAAATTATTTTCTAGTAAAATACTGAATCATGCTTTGCAAATAAGAAAGGTGAATGGGAAAGGGAGCCCAGAAATGTAGTTGGTCACCCTCTTATTTTAGGAAGCGCACGCCGAAGATGTTAGGCTCTTTCGTTGGCTTTTTTTTATTGAGCATTGACATAATTTGTGTTCGGGGCTTGCCTATTACTATTAAAAGTATCTACAAACAGCCATTTTCTACGTTCCCTTATATTTCAAGAGAGTTGATCTCCGAGTGATTGAACCTATTTCGTTCTCTCGTTTGTTGAAGTAAACATTTCCAGCCAATATACTAAACGTTTTTTCAACCTCATTAAGGAAACTGTCCTGGCCAGAATTCTCAACAGTTTCCCACTCACCTGGCTTCCGTTCAGGTTACCGTGACGTTTCCACGATCAACGAGCAACTTGCTTGCGAGCTGAGGGAGATCAGATGAGCTGTTGCATAGTAATGGCGAGGTTATACTCAAATATAGGTCTTACTATAAGTGGCACGAGCCAGCTCTCAAAACAAGATTTTTTGCTGTTACAATCTGACAAGTGGGGAATGTTTTAATCGTGTTTGACTTACTCAGACTGGTATTTACGTAATAGCAACTTAGCAAGTTATTGTTTATTGTACGAAATATCGCTTAACCATAAGGCAGTTGTTAGAACAAGCTATACGATCTTTATTTTAAATAAAGCTTAAATTCATTATGCATTACATAACTGTATGCACATCCTGGCATCATAACTACGAGCCTGGTACAATTTATTCTTTATTGTAACCTAAATGTATTGTAACGAATCTTACCTCATTTGCCGGGATTCTCTGCGCGGATTACGTCATCTACCGGCGCCTCCCGAACTGGACGGTTGCGGGTTAATTACGAGGCGCAAGTTCCGGATAGCTCGAGGCGGGCGCCGGCCAGGTATAAATTCGCCGCTACCGGCGGCCGCTGCCAATAAGCAGTCAGTCAGTCAGTCAGTCAGTCAGTGTATGTAGTCCATGACTATGCAGTCGAAGTTCAGTCTGAAGTGGAAGCTGTTAAGTGTGCATTGCGGTTACAGTGGTGTAGTAGGTGAACAGCAGCCTGAAGTCGGAAACTGAGCTGTGAAGTGTGCATCGCGGTGAACAGCAGTGCAGTGGATCCTGATCAGCGCCCTGAATTGTGGTCTGTGCAGTGAATTGTCGTCAGCGCAATGAACCGTGGACAGTGCGTCGGTCTATGCGATAGTGTAGAAGAAAACAGTGTAAATAAATAATGAGAAGTGAAGAGCATAAATAAACAATCTGAAGACGTGAATTGTGTGTAAGGAAAATAATTAAGTGAAGAACACAAGGACTGTGCAACCTATCTGTAAATAAATCAAGTATTTTAGTGTAGCATTAGAAACAAAATAAAAGTCTTTGTTAAAATATTACCTGTGTGTTTTAATTCACCACTAAGAAACTTTACAGTATGTATGTTCATGCTTTACATATTTACGTTCTCGTCCAGCGCTCGTCTCGGCAGGATGCCCGGATCTGATATTGCGCAGTTCCGCGAGGCTCTTCCCAGAATTTCAGACGTGTCTCAACTGCTTTGCGATTCCCTAGAATCCGCCCACAGACACTGCAAACGTTACATCGCACCGCCTTGTCTAATAATTATGTCATTCAGATTAATCGACATGTTAATCTCGCAAAGTGCATGTATAATTTTCAAACTTTAAATTCTTATGCAAGCATTTCCATAGTTATTATTTAAACCTATTTCTTAATTCTCGATTAAACAAATCGACAGCTCGGATCCCATTGGTCGAAGACGATTCTGCGTTGGGACGCGCCACTTCCCTCCTCTCGTCACAACAGAAAATCAGTCGCATGAGTGCGTCCGTAAGATGCGATCACGATGTTTCATCGTTTCGCAATTTCATACTATTTACATCCCTTAAACAGTTTGTAGTGTGTTCATTGCCTATAAATTCACTGCATTGTGGTGTGTTTTGCAAGTCCAGTTACGTATAATGCTGACAGCAACTGTGAGCAATGAACAGTGTTTCTCTATTGTTTACATTTTCTGTTTGTTCGGTAACAATGCACTCTTAAAATTTAAAACTACTTTGAACAACCTTGTATTCTTGAAGGTTTTTCCCTCTTATAAACGTTTTTAATATTTCTAAAAAAATATGAATGAGATGTTATTCAGTGGGTAACTAAATTATTATGAACACTATTTTTTTGCTATTCTTGACATTCTTTTATACATGCCCTTTATTCTACTACATAAGTATCGTTATGTCGATTTCCTATAACTCTTTTGTCATCTGATGCCTAGTTTGAGATATTGGTGCACCTGTAAAGCAATTGGCACACTTGTTTTATCATTACTTACCGACGATTACATGTACAAATTGCGAGTAAATTTGAATGAGGTGATTGAGTTTTGGTTATAGTTCTATTTTAATATATTCAGTGCACATTTTCATTACATATTAACAACACAAATAAATACTGAAAGACATTTTTACTCTTAATCTCCACATTTGATTGGGGGAAAGACTGCAGACATTACACCAACGAAAAAATCTGAAATCAAAGCTTTATCCAACACTCTTACTATTCTCAAGAGACAAATAGCGCAGTTAATGCATGTATCTCAGGCCTCAGTAAATAATGTTAAGAAAAAAGTCGAATTTGGAGAGCCCATAACTTCTGTTCGCAAAGGGGCATATGGAAGAATGCAAATTACTACTGGAAGGGATAAGAGACAAATCAGGAATACGTTTGAAAACAGAAAGAAGTGCAGTAAAGTCATTACGAAGATTGTTCAAGATTACGGCATTCGTATTTCGGAAAGAATTGGGCATCGACGGCTTGTAGAAAAAGGAATAAATCCTGTAGGCCAGCCAAGACTCACTCCAGCTATGATATCGAAAAGATTTCAGTAGGCAAAAGACCATCGCCACATGACCGTTGATTAGAATAAGTTATTAACACATTGATTTAATGTCGTGATGTATTCAAAGCCATTAAACAATTTAAACAGATTTATGAAAGAGCCTTTCCTTTCTGATAGGTATGTTTTTCAGATGAATCAACATTCGAGATTTTGGCAGAGAAATCCACTTTTGTTTGACGACGGTCCGGAGAAAAATGCATCCTGACTGCATTGTGTAGTCTGTAACATACCTACAAAAGTTATGGTATGGCCGGTAATCAGCAGTAAAGGCACTAGGAAGTTGTATTTTGTGGAAGGTCTCATGAGTTAGGACCACTATAAAAAAGTAATTCAGAATGAATTGTTACCACAACCCCTAGAATGATTTCCTAATAATAAAAACTACGTTTTCGTGTATGATAGTGCCCCCTGTCATAGGGCTATCCATTTCCTGGCCTGGAACATTTGGCATCTGATTATACACGAAATGGCAAAGGAATTGGTCACCAACAAAGCTGACTTACTGAAAAGGCTTCAAAATATTTGGAACAATAATTATAATATCAAGGAGACTGCAAAAAAGTGTATTGAGAGCATGCCAAAAAGGGCCATTGATGAAATTGAAGGTGGCATCACAAAATATTGAAAATCTCTCTGTGACCTGTGATTTTTATCATTACCTTGCTTACTCATATGTTAAATCATTTATAATAATTGCATAAAAGTGTACTACATGTTGAATTCACAAAATGTGACCATCTATGCAGTTGAAAGAAAGTTGTATTATTTTCAGAATACAAGTAATCATAATAATTAGACCGTCCATTGTAGAAGCTATTGCATTTTCTTTATCATATCTCAAAAGGAACAACAATTGTCAATAAAAATCTCACCTGAGCTAAAAGGTGCAGAATGCAACCCGCCGGACAATTTCGCGTGTTACAGCACCATCTGCTCACGTGGTTCAGTCACAGGTGCCTTTTGGAGAACAATTTCCCAAGGCACTTTCGTTGAATTTAATACAGGTTTTACTGAAAGTTTGTTTTCACTGACTGGAATGACATAGATTTTTTTAAATTGAAAATGCACAATGTTTGGCGCTATCTACACGTCACTATAGTCAACATCAAGCACACTCTAAGGTTTTTTTCTTTTCTTTGCACTGTATTTTCATTTCAGGTCTTGAACTACAGTAATTGTTTTCAGTATATGCCATTCTCAACTGTGATCTAAATAAACATCTTCAATGCCATCATTTCCAATTAAACACCTACGGTGTAATAGCAAGTTATTACTTTCTCTTAGGAGAGCATACATTTAATTCACCTCTTTGTTGTTTGTGTAATATTCAGTTAAAACTTAATTATACGTCTTAAACTTATCTACGCTTAAGGATTTTCCCAATAATGGCAACATATTCATGGCAACATATACATATACAACATGGCATACATATACAACATGGCATACATATACAACATGGCATACATATACAACATGGCATACATATACACAATGGCAACATATACAACCAATTACAGGTACAAAGCACGTACACTCGCATGAAAGCGGACTGGTCCTTCGAATTAGCTATCAAAGGTGAGTATTAGGCGCTGTTGAATTCACAGGTAATCCATCTTCAGCCCAAGGCTAAATACATCGTCCCCAAACAGCAGTAATCTCGAAAATATTGTATTACTTTAAAAGTATCGACTTCAGTCAGATAAAATAGTGTTAAGTTAACGAAACAATTAATTAAAAATTAGAAAAACACGTATTTGGTTGTACAGGGGTGCAGGTGCTAAGAAACCTTTCAAACACATTATTAATTATTATTATTATTATTTAGGGTTATAATGCGACCAATCTCACGTCATTTGGTTTTAGGGAACTTTTTACCATAATATCCGGAGGTACCATTTTTTCGCTGCCAATCCGCTCCTGGAACACATGCACTTTGTACTCGTTTATGTAAACTGATGATGTACGTAATACTGTGTTGCATAATCAAGCACCATCCATTAAACATGGCCATGTTATTACATCATTCAACGGAACGAAAAGGCATATCTCTGTTGAGACAAGTGCGGATCCACGGGGAGAGAAATGAAGAAAATCCCCCTCCCTAAAAATCATATGCAAAAATTATTTTTTCAATGCGTTAAACAGGACCCTATTTACAGATCTACTTTGAATATATTTTATTAGGAAAAAATCTTGATCATCAATACTGTACTTTTCCAATGTTAAATTTCTGGAATATTCGAAATTACAGAGTTCGAAAAAAACAGCGTAATTCTTTGAACGTCTAATGCACTATACTGTAGGAAAAAATTGAAGAAAAATATTGAAGTGCTTTTGCTTACAATTTTCCTATTTTTAACGCAAATCCCACTCATGTGAAGTTGATCCCCCCAAATATGGAAATTTTAAATTTTCATGTACATTCCTTTCTCCACCCCTTCCCATTTTGCACATTCTTTAAACCATTCTTATCAGACCAGCTACGGTTAAATAATTATTGCCAAAAAATTAGTTTCCCGCCATTTTCCATTTTACTTTTCATTCGTTGTTCCATCTCCTAACGATCCTTATCCAACTTTATATTATGTTTATCCCTACGGGAAGAGCCAAAATAACTTTTCTTGAGAACCTGGCTGAAAAAATATCGAAAAATAATTTTATGCGATATCGCATGTCCATCGTTTAACAATAGTTTGCCAACTCTTGAGAAAATTCTTACGAGCTACGGTTCAAAAATTATTGCCAAAAATCTTTTCCCGCCTTTCTTAAAATCGCCAAATTACCAAGAAACACAAAAATTTGGAAAGTTTCCTTTCGCCTTAGTTTCTCCAACTTTGAAAAACTTGTTTCCATCGCTTAGAAAACGTGTCTTACGTTAGATTCAAATTTTGATGTTTTTTAATATTTCAGTCAAAATCTATAAGTTTCACGAAAATTATATATGTGCATTTTTTAAGCGTGCCCTATCCGTGGAAAAATGTTTAATAAAACATTTGGAGCCAATTTTGCGTTCGGTCATATTACATCAATTTTCGAATATCACAAGTGGTTTAATTCTATTTAGGCCGTAATACCAAGTCTGTAACAAACTTGATCGATATTGTCAATATTAATTTAACAAACTTTCTGAACACACGGCTGTAAAAATATACAATATTGTCCAGCAAACTTTTCTATAGCAAAACTAGAAAATAATGAAATATCTCAGAACAAGAAAAATGTGAGGTACACCAGTGTAAGGGATAATTGATGATTAAGCAATCTCATCTTTCCCAATGAATTATTTTACACGAATAAATGTTAAAAATTTTAAAGTAAAAGAGTATATATTTGTCTTACAAGTCGTTAAAGGAATCACTATGCCCGAATTTGTTGATTCACGAGCTTGGTAACCGGAGTATATTTGTTAATAAGCCCATAATTATTGTCCTTTAGCTACGTGTAAAATACGTTTTATCTTATCCGATCGCCTTTCCTTTCCTTTCTGTGCCTGTATGATTAATGATATTATACTGACTCCTCTAATACTCATTATCGCGTCGGATATGATGAGACTTTTGTGTACTGCGGGAAGCTTTAGTATATTGCATACAATAATAAACAATTTAATTTCTTCCGAACATGTAAGAGTAAACAGAATGAAAATACGATAGGAGAGAGATAAATATTATTTCTATTTTAATACTGAAAAAAGAAATGAATTGGTTTATGGTTTCTCTTGTTTATTTGTAGTGAATATATACGTATGTTTGAATGACCGGACCTATTAAACAACTACACCTGTCAACAATGTATTTTTTTTGAAACGAACACTGAAACACATATATTCAATGCAAATTATACCCTCGTTAACAGACCTACAACCACTGACCGTCCTTAATAGCAACACCTTTCAAGAGACTCCTTTCACCAAAATTATATGTAAACAGTACCCCGATTTTTCAGTGGTTATAATGAAAATCGGCGACGTTGTAAAAAGCATTCTCGTGACATGTCCTAGTTCTCGCCTTTATTCTCGTGGAAATCGGAAAGCGGAGGAAGGGAGTGTTAACAAGTAACACTGAACTGTGGAGATTAATATGGTTTCACGGCTGCTTCCTACATTTCAGTTTTATTTCTTCTAATGGGACGGATTTAAAAGTGACCTAACGATTAATTACTTGAGTTAACAGAGCCGTCCTCACCTTGCCTTTCTGGAAGAGCATCTGGTGCCCAAGAATTACAGTGTCGGAAGGTAGGGTTATCAACTTGCCCCACGTCAACTCGCGAGTGTTTGGATTGCGACCGGAATCTGAGCCCAGCGCTCATCCAAGACCCACCTCTTGATGTTTTTTAACTTTCTCGTGTACTCCGTATATGCGTAGTATAGTGTTATAAAGTAGTATAAAGTAATGTAATGCTGCGAAAAATCGGTTTCGTGATTTCAATGTTTTTTTTAAATTTTTTGATTTGGGGAAAGCTAGAAAAACAAAGTTTTGGCTTCTTAAGACAAAGACTGTGCCATGCATAAATAAAGAGTCCATACAAATAACTGGAGGATCGTTATTTGTAGAAAACTATCGACAGTTCTTAAACTGAAACTGATTTAAATGTTTATTTTTACCCAAGAGAAGAAGATTCATTTTTATATCCATTTAAAATGATAGTAATTAATTCTAAACAGCCATTTACGTCAAAAAGCCAAAAAGAAATCTTAGTCCAAACGTTTCTTTTTTCAGCATTCATCCTACGCTATGAATTATTATTAGCATTTGTCGAATACTAAAAACGTTCCATAATCTTCCGATATAATAGGCATTTTCCTAAACATCTGATGTCCAGTAATAATACAGCATTTTTTGTAAAAAAAAATCCCATAAGCAACTACACCTTCTAAAAGACCACTTTTTTTAACAGAACCAACTGTGGTCGCTTTCAAAGAGCTTCCAGTATAGTATACTTACTTTTACATGCGAATCGTAAGAAAAGCAGCAGACTTTTTCGTTGAAGTCAAGGTAGATGTGGGCCCAAGAAGTTTGAAAACTATAATGTGTTCATCTAAATTTTATTCCTGAAAATACTACAATATCGAGGGATCAATAAGAAGCGTGCGAAGAACTCGAGTAAATTCCTCGAGACCGTATTTCACATTTTCAAGCGAGAACATTAACTTTCAAGAGAGTATCCGAGGCCCTTAATATTAATTTCGAGGCGCTCTCCACAGTGGGTGCAAGTCATAGCCACGAGAAATTAGGGAGAATTATAGAATAGCGAGGCGTAACTGGAAGGCGCGTTGCATATTTCGGTTATAATTCATAACAAATTCCCTCGCTCGCTTTTCCGGGCTCTTCGTTGTAGAGTCGCGGGAACACTCCATACCCTTGCATCCGCGTTTTCGTACATGCTTTTCTCCTTTTTGATAGTAGAACGTTTGAAGCAGAAACCGCGTCTTTCAACAATTATAATGTTTTAACACGATACTGAATATTCTTTTTAGAGGCATACACATTAATAACAATATTTCTATTGATTAGGTTACTATCCATCCCAAATATAGTTTTTTTGAAATTACGTACGTGAATAAACGATAGCGGAAATACAATGGAAAGTGTTAATGAATTCACTTAGAGTACTCCATACTTTATGACACTTATGTTATAAAGTTTTGTTCCGAAGTAAAAGAACGGCCAATCCTTCTAAAATATGACGGTCATATAACGCATTTGGACGTTGAAACAGCTATCTACGATCGAAACAACCAAGTTGAGATAATAACGCTGTCTACTCATACAACAGATGTTTTGCAGTCCCTGGACACGTCTTGTTTCAACAAATTGAAGTATAAGAGGGATGTAAATATTTTTCAGTGGTACCGAAGAAATCAAAGAAAGATGACAAAAGGAGAATTTTTAGATGTGCTTTGTAGTACATGGAGTGAGGGCTTGACGTAAGAAAATATCAAAGCCGGATTCAGATCTGTTGGATTGTATCCCTTCGATTGAACCAAAACTCTCGTTTCTCGATTTGATGTTGGTACAACAATCGAAGTATTTAACTGAGAACGAAAGAACAGGCGACAACCCAGAAAGATTTACAGGTTCTCCTCCCTGCCCAGTTTAAGGAGATTCAATTATGATTATCAATTAGCGGGACCTTCTACCTCACTGTTTCAGTGCACAACTACTGATTTTTCACTAGAATCACAAGAAACTAGGCCCACAATAGAATCCGACACCATCCCTTCAACTCCAGATATCAACTGTTCCCCTCCAGATACTCTCTCACCTTGCACATTTGAGATACTACCGATGGAGAAAATTAAAAAAACAGTAGCCCCCCCCCCAAAAAAAAAGGAAGCTGTTAGTCCCAAGAGCATCAATCACTACTAGTGAAGACTGGATCGAAATTGAGAAGCAGAAGAAACAAGAAGAAGACAAAAGAAAAGAAAAAGAACGGAAAAAGAACCAAAGAAAAGAAGTAAGCAAAATAAAGGCAGAAAAGAAAACTCAAAAGGGTATTAAAAAAAAGAAAATAGTTTCGTCAGATTCTGGAGAAACAGAGAATATTTTATACCCTTCGAGGAAAGCGGTGATGATACGGACATGGAGGGTTTGTTAAGAGAAATTAACAGGAATGAACAGTCAAAGAATTTGAAGAGATGATTCGAAACAAAGAACAGTACAATACCTATATATCTATTAAACTTAAGGATTCTTAAGGCAAGTGCGAAAGTACAAAGAAGGAAATTTTTCACTACGTTGGCCAAGTCACAAACATTGAAGATGGTGAACCGCTGCTAAAAGTTACAAGATTCAAAGACAAACGTGGAAACAATACATTTTTTTCTTGGAAGGAGCCAGAAGATATTTCACTTGTTGAAAGAAAAGACGCGGTGGAAAAAATAGTAGAACCGCAACTGGTACAAATGAGGGAATTGACTTTTAACAAAGCTTCTAATAATTGTAATATTCAATATTTTTGTAAGTATGTTACCTTTCTTGTCATTACACTTTGATGTATGAACTATTTTCTTTGATAATTTCTTATATTAAAACCAAATTAAATAATTTTTTAAAACTTTATTTTAAAGCATCCTTTTTGAACTTTAAGGCTGATGTCTTATGACACAGCGAAATATATATAAGAAAAAAAGTACTGTTCAAATATTATACCGTAAAGTGTGCCAATATAGCCCGCTCCTTGTTCCTCAATCAAAATTAATTGAGATATGAAGGTATGTCACTTTAGCCCCACAAACGTGTTATATTAGCCCCATCAGGCGAGGCTAATTCGATATACAGTTTTGACTTTTTTAAAAGTTGTTGTCTCATGTTATTTTTCACTTCATACACTTTTTAGCAACAAAATTCACAAATTCAGTATTTTTTAGATGTGGTTTCTACAAACGGAATAGACGTAACGATTAAAAGTTTACACTTCTGCATCATAATAGCCCTCTCTGACTCTACGTAATGTAAATGTGTTAAGATTAAGCGTTGAGATAGGAATTGAGGTAAGTTTGAGATAAGTTGAATTTTAAGCACCCCCATCCTAATACATATGTGCCCAATACAATGTAAAAAATTAAGTATTTACGTACGTATACGAGAAAGCAAAAATGAGTTAAATGCCATAGTGACTTTAGATAGGACTATCCCCAAATAAAATAATTCTGTGTAACATAAGATTCCTGAAACTTTTATCCATTTCCCCCAATTTTCTATTTCCCCCAAAGTTAACTCATACCGCCGTTCATAGCCGAATTTAATAGTTGTGTATAGAGCTTTGTTTCGTGTTTTGACAGAAAGTCCGCCTTGGCAGGCGTTTTTACCTAAGCCCAATAAACGCTGCACCCGATTGAATTCGATCTAAAAGACTTTCATTTCGCTCCGCCACCAGCAACGGCACTTCCCCTTCAAGTTCTACAATCGCCACCTCCTCCGCTCGCTCCACCTCCCACTTCTCCTAATCGTTTCTTCTCCCAGCGCCACCCAGTCCCGCGTTGCGCCACGCCGCGCCTCAGGTCGCCGGCGCAGTCGCCGCGAGCAAGATCTGCCCTCCACGCGCACCCGCGCCTAGATAAAGATGGCCCAATTAAGGCATATTACGGGGCGCTCTCCGCAGCACCTTTTTATTAAAAGCCGCGCGACGATGCAGTCAATGGTATAGGGCGCGATGTTAGGGGAGGTATGCAAATACAGACATTCCCCGTTGCGGCGGCGAGAGTCAAAATGTTCGTAGTCGTTGAGATTAAACAGAAAAGGAACCTATATACTTTTCTAATGACGCTCTCTGAAGTCTCCAGTGTTTTCATTAAAAATTCTGCAGCTGTTTTGCAATTTTCCATACGCTCCCCTTTTGTTTCAGGAGCATTACTTTGCATATGGTTACTCGTGGTTGCTGTGTTAACCTACGTCGTTACATTTGAGGACAGTTCACGGATATTAGCTGGCATTTGGAGGATTTTTCTTAAGCCAACTGGCCACAAAACGAGTAAAATTGCCAGAAAATGTTTTTATGCGTATAACGAAGAGTAAACAATTTCGTCTAACATAACAATTATGTTATAGTTCTTTTTCTATAGTTACAATACGAAATTGTAGAAACGCATAAAAATAACATACAAATCCTAAAGATTTCCTTAAGACAAAAAATAGTTGCACCCAAAAGAATAGGTCAAAATGAAGGGAATTTTGGAACGAACGTAGAGTGTACCAATAGTAATAATATTAAAGTGCTTGTGTGGTGAACATAAGTTAATGAACTATAATTACAATATGTAGTATCTCTCAGTACTGAAAAATTATGTTATTTCATCCGTAGCGCAAACAGCAACATATTATTCACATAATAATTCCGGCCGATATTTCACCATCTCAGGAATATGATAAGCGGCGATAGAATAATCATAAATCCATAAAATAATCATCAACGTCCTCACATATCCGATTTATATCAAACCACTCTTTAAACACTACCGATGCTGATAAGAATAAAAATGTTAAATTTCAACGTAATTGCTCACATTTATGTGACAGACCTACTACGTGCATTCCCTTTCATTTATATATAGACAGAATAGTGTTCCGTATTTTGGAAATTACATTTCTGTCATTCGATTGAGCTGCACACTCCAGTTTCTTGGGGCACCAGCCGCCACTGTAAAAGAATGTTTAGTTTTTGTATGTACGATTTTAAAAGCGTAGTTGTAATTGATTTATTTTAGGTGTAACTTTCTTGCGTAAGCACTCGGATACGAACCAGATGTTGAGTTCGTACTTTGAAAATTTCAGTGATAACTTGTACCAAAGGTTCACCAATTGAGCCTGACTAGCTTTAGAATATAGGTGTTGTGGTGCGTTATCGTTGGCATTTCTAATGAAATAATTATATGCGTCGTGATTGCCAGCAATATTATTTATTACAAGAGCAACTTTCGATGGCTTAGCCATCATCATCAGTTGTCAGACAACTGATTTATTTTACTTTAAATTGTCTTTCGCCATGAATAACAAATAATTTTTTAATTTGAAAGAATAAAAGAGGTAATATTTTTCATTTCTTAAAACACAAGTGACCGACATGCCTATCGTAAAAAAGAAAATGTTTTATTCTTACTTATTAGTTACAGAAACGACAAAAAATATTTTTTCACATCAAAAACAAGATAATGATCAGCAACCAGAAATAAATTAATGAAGCTTCTGAAGAATTGTCTTTCGGCATTTTTTCTCTTTACACTATGCAATGCAGCAGACATAGCCCAGGAACAGAAGCACATACAGAGGAAGGTCGAAATTAACCTTTTCCCTTCGAGAGCTTCCAAGGTTGGGCCGTGTTTTGTAAGCCCAGCCGTTTCCCGTCGGGTTTTGCCTGACCCGTTTCTTTCGTCGCTTCGATTGCATAGGCAGACGACGCGCCGCGGCGATAAGCTTCAACCTGTCAACTCCACAGCTGCACCGGGAATGGGTGTAGTTGCCCAAGAATGCGTGCTGATCGGAGACGAGCGCGAAACATCCTCTTTATTGATCAGTGAATAATTTTCACTCGCCGTGGTCCTTATGTTCGGCGTATTGGGTGAGAGATATCGGTGCGTATTTGGTCGGAGAGTATTCACGCTTCCGGAAATAGAGTTGGAGACTAGCTGTCAGTAGTTGGCCAGCCATTATTGACTATCATTGTCACGTCGACAACTCACAATGGGCTCTTACGTACGTCATTTCTTATGGAAGAAACTCGCGCAGTGTTGCCAAATTGATTCTTGCAAAAGTAAGTAGCAAAATTATAGTCCTGTAGACAAAATTACGAGGAACAGGACGGTAACCATGAAAAAAAATGTCATACAGTTGCTTTGAATACAAATTTTGGCTTGCGGAACTGAGATTTTAAACACTTTTTCTGGCATTCTGAACGGAAATATGTTAATTTTGAATTTGAGGATCAAAATATAAATAGTCGTCTAATTAGAAACTTCCAGCGACAAAGTTTTGAGGAAAATTATAAAATAATACTGCAATATTGAAGATAGAATTGTTTCCTTAAACAAACCTGTTCTTTAAAGACAGATCTTGAAATTATTTCGAGTGAAAAATAAGAGTAGTCTTCTCTTATTGTTTCTTTAAATATAGGCAATTTTTAAACTTTTTTTTCTCAGAAAACGGTACCATTTTTTTGTTTACTTTTTCATAAAAAAGGCGATATAAAGGGTTGTGCTAGTCCCATTTTCGGCAAACTCACTGTATTTTCGAAAACTGAAAAAGTTAAAATTGAAAAAGTACAATACTGAAGATAGAGATTTTTGTTTTAAAAAATGTATTCTGTTCTTAAAGAAAAAAATTTAAAAGGTCAAGTACTTTAAAACATTGAGTAGTTTTCACTCGATTTCTGCTTGCAGTTAATGCAAATTATTAAAATATCTAAAAAATAGCGCTCAATTTATTCCACGTATAGAACTAGTGATGCTTAAAAGATTGGCGCAGTTCTCATTTTCGTATAACTCTGAGTTTTTGAAAATTGCAAAAGTTAAAAATAATTCCACGAAGTATGAGCTGTTGCAGCACCACTTTTTTCATTTATGAAAACTTGTTTCTAAAAACAATCTAAATCCAGATAATGTTTTTGTAATACAAGCGTTGTAAATTTTACTGTTACACACATTAATATTAATAAAAGGCTGTCATACACGTTCATCAATCATTTACATGTATCATTTACATTGAGTCATTCCACGTCAAATATTTGTTGTCATAAAATATCACTATTTTTACCGACTTGAAACTTTTTTTATGAATTTGAAGGTTGAATAGGCGATATTTTTCTCTCTTTTATCTAATCCCACTCCTTTCAGAAATACTACTAATTATTTATTTCGGAAAAATTCTACGCGCACAAATGTTTAAACATTTTTCAAGCATTTATCCTTTTCTACAGAAAAATACAACTACATTTAAATTAAACCTAAAAGAGGTACTTTCTTTTGATGTGAATATAACATTGGTATAGGGTTACCATATTATTATTAGGAGAAAGAGGACAATTCATATGTTATGATTTAATATAATAATTTATTCTTCTTAAAGACTACATATTTACTACTGACAAAATAAATACTTCAATCATTGTCATCAATTTCACAATCATGCGAATTATCATTACTGTCATTTCCACTTTTATACCAGAAGTATTTGGATGATGAACTTTTGATGATGAAATCTTCCTCAAGAATTCGATCTCTGCTTTTCTTTGAACCTTGCAACAAACGCTTTAAACTTTCAATATATCATTAAACAAGGCTTTTCTTTTCGGCATCCTGTACGAATAATAAATACCCCAGAGCAGTATTAACTCAACAGCAGAGATGAACTGTATTAAAACAGATCACAGAATCTATAACAAGCAACATACTATACATTGTATAATACGTTGTACCAGCTGATAGGAACCCTGTCGCATTTGATGGAGTAATTAAATAATTGAATGTAGACCTAGTTCAGGTATGTATTTTGGCGCTTGTTAGGTGCGAAAGATCACGTTAAATATAATTTATTTATACAATGAAATCGACTCGAAAAAACGCAGTATCCTTCGCACATATACGTCTAAGTTGCATTAAAAGTAATACCCCTTCCAATAAAAAGAGGACATTTCGTCCTTTCTTGCAAAATCTACCCAGACAGATTTTCTTACTTAAAAAATAGAACATGTCTGGGGAAAAGAGGACTATGCTAACCCTACTTTGGTAGCATATTATTTAAGAATTTGCAATATATTTTTTTAAAATACAAATTTCACATTAGGTTGACACGTAATTTGTTTTAAAAATACTCAGGTATTTCTGCAGTAATGTATCTATCTGACAAATTTCAAAACCATACACATAAATAATATTTTGAAAACTAGTTCGTTTGACCGGCTCACGTAGGCTGCTCGCCCCAGTGGTCGCTTGAACCACGACGAGGCGCGACGTCCAAACATTAAGCCAGCGATAGACATGTACTGTATCGACTGATAATAAAAGGACCGAGTTTCTTCGTCTTTTGCTACTTCAGGCAGCGTTACGTAAATAACAAATGTTTAAGTCTAACCCTGAGTTTCATATTTCTAGTAGAAATGCCGATTAGCAAAAGAAATCTGAAACAGAAACAGTATCTCGGGAAGAAACGACAGAAAATCAAAATGATTCTCGAAGGGAATTAATTCGTACAGGAGAAGCCCCGGATATGTCATGAAGAAACTCAGAGGGCAGTCAAATTATTAAAAAATTAAAAGAATATTTATACCATTCCTCGAAATAATTCAAAAAGCAAATGATTGGAGGAATTTAGCACGGAAGATTCGATTCCTTCCTCCCAAAGATGGTTACAGAATGGAAAGAATATGGTAACAGAATGGAAAAAAGAAAACCAGCTCGTTGACTTGAAACATCTCGCTTTATTGTAGTCACAA
Source organism: Gryllus bimaculatus (assembly GCA_017312745.1). NCBI lineage: Eukaryota > Metazoa > Arthropoda > Insecta > Orthoptera > Gryllidae > Gryllus > Gryllus bimaculatus. The sequence continues at coordinate 20,856,556 of BOPP01000004.1, read as the reverse complement.
AGATCATTTGAATCAAAATGACAGAACAGATTACTTACAAATATTGGGAACTCTTGATAGATCAAACTTAGAAATTTTTGGCAAAACAAAATTTGACGCCAGTATTTTTCATTGTCCAGTGTAATTTGTTTTTAAAACAATATTATTTCGTACTTCAATACGCAACTCAGATAATGCACTGAATTAATGACTACACTACCCTGAATCAATTTGTGACATACTTCAGAGAAACAACAAATTTAAAAATCAAACAATAATAGCTTTTTCTAAATTCCTGAAACATGACACATTCACCATTTTCACCGTAAACTCATGACACTTCTCACACTATCTAATGACGGGGGGGCGGATTTTAATTAAATGTCATTTTTTTCTTTTTACATTAGAACAATGCCATTTAGTATAGAAAGTAATTGTATGTTATGGCTAAAGGAAATTGCCCATTTTTATACATTTTTTCTTGCACTTTTTTTACCGTTTTCGACTAATAAGTCATTTTTTTACCTTCTACGTCACTTTTGACGTATTTTCACTGATTTCATCGATTTTAATATGATTTTAATGGTACTTGCTTCAAATAATATTTACGAAATGCAACAAATGATCTCCACAGAATACTTATGTAGCCTATTCATTTTCTTTGCTCATAAATTGTAACGACAGCCTTTGTGAGTATAATCTAAGGTTCCTGTGACGCCTATCAGCGTCATTGTTCGGCATATTTCGGGATAATTAAAGACAGAAATTTCCTGGTGAAGAATTCTTCAAACCAAAAGTTTGCAATTTGAGTTCATTTGAACGAATGGAATACTCGGTTACATACATCAGTAATGTATCCAACAGCTTCAGTTGTTCATGCGAACTGGTTTTGACTACTTTTTTACTTTTTTGTTGTTTTTTTTTGTTTTGTTTAGGGCATTTTAAAAACTTGATGAGCACTTTATTGATACATTTTGGCGATGTTTTAGGTCATGAAAATCCACCCCTAATTATGACAGTGTTAAGACATACAGTTCTCGCAAGGCATCAGTGCCTAGAATAACAAATTGTGGTTAAAAATTATGAGTTCATTCTCCCATAAAGATGATTTCACTGTGAGAGCTGAATGGAGCTTCGCTTCGCAACATCTCATGGAAAGGGACCTTGCGGCGTACTGAGGGAAAGAACTACTAAAAGATTATCAATAAAAGCTTGCCTTCAACACTGTTAGGAACCTATTACTTTACCCAGAAAGTTATTTCAGTGGGTTAATAATAATGAGAAGGACATTACCTTTTATATTTGTTAGCAACACTGAACATAACTTAGAGATCATTCGAGTCTCGTCCACCGAGCCGTTCACATCGCAGAGCGCCCGCAAAAGTCGGATCGCTAGCGTCGGTACGGGCCCGCCCGATCCCGACAAACCAGTTTATATTTCAAGTGCTTCTTGTAATAAGTGCAAAAAGTGAAATATAGTGTTAATCTAGTGCATCGAATAACTTTCACCAATGGCAATCGATGTGAATCAATCAACAGGCAACGCAGTCAGCAATGCTCTTTGCGTGCTACACAACTCGAGCGGTATTCCGCAAAGCAACTTCATCAATATACCTACCATACACATTGAAAGTGCCACGAATGAGGATTCAGCTATGGAATCTTCTACATCAGAAATTTCATGTCATCAATACTCATCGTAAGGCACAACACAAGGTCACCTTAGGCAGCCGGCATGAGGTAAAAGCCAGCATCAACCCAAGAAGAAGGTCAGTAGGCGAGGACGCTTCCAACAGCGATAACAAAAAACACAGTGCAAGTGCAAGTGACAGTGACTATGTTAAAAGTTCTACACCAGATTTAGCCAGTGCACCACCCACAGACGGTTACAATGTTCCAATAGGCTCCGTAGCCCAAAATTTCAACTACAGAAATGAGAATATAGACTTGCAATCTTCATACAATGTCACAGTAGGTAACAGATTTTCGGAATCCGAAACTTCACTAGACCACTTCACTACAACCACCCTGTAAACCAATCAGGATTCGTTAACAATATGAAATCACAGAGAAATCGTACTCAACAGAACCAACAAGATTAATAATAATAATAATAATAATAATAATAATAATAATAATAATAATAATAATAATAATAATACCCTTTTAAATACAATAATTAATTATATATCGTCCTGTATTATTAACTTCATAAACTCCCTCATACCATCAATAATCAATACAATTCAGAATACAGTAAAAGCATTTTTTGATAACAATAATGTCAATAAAGCCCGTAGAAATATATCATTAACAAATTTGGAATCCAAAAAAATAGAACTTACTCAATATTTACATGCATATACCATAGACATTGCGTACACAACAGAGAAGCACCTAAAAAATAGTAATAAATTTTATATTCCAGAATACAAAATTTATAGAAATGACAGGACCTAACATAAAAGAGGTGATGTACTTATAGCAGTCAGGAATAATATAATCCATCATGAAATTAATATACCGAACATCACAGGATTTGAAACAGTAGCAATAACCCTGACAATGAACAATGAATCATGGAATATAATAACTACCTATAAACCGCCATCAATAAAAATACAACCACAAAATATTCTTAATCTATTCACCCCAAACAAAAAAAAAAACATTAATACTAGGCGATCTAAACGCTAAACACGCAAACTGAGGGTGTCGTACTTGCAATCAAGCAGGAAAATACTATCACAAATTATAAACAATACCACTATCAATATAGTATTGCTTCCTGAACCAACATACTATCCAAAAGACGTAACTAAGCAACCAGACATTATTGACATCGGACTGACTGACGACAATTTTTTTACTCAACTCCCTATCACGAACTCGACTCTGACCATCTTCCGGTAAATATACTTACTCGACAAATCCCACCCCGGCGATCCCCAATCCCCAAAATAAACACACTTAAATTAAACTGGATTAAATTCCAAAATAGAACCAGCAATTTAATACCAAAAATTAAAATTTTAAATAATTCGATAGAAATAGACAACGCCGTAATATTACTAAACACCATAACACACACACAGCAATAACAGAAACGCAGCCCACAAATACAAAAACACATAACAAAATAAATCATTCTGCTCTACCTGCAGATATCAAAAACATAATAAGCGTCAAAAACACGACCAGAAGACTATGGAACCAAACCAAAAACCCATAAATAAAAGCAGAACTAAATATATTAACTAATGTAGTTAAGAAATCAATAAAAAATCTCAAATTCCAGAACAAGATACAATCTTTAACGGCACAAAACAAATCTATATGGAAATTCACCAAACAAATATTAAAAAAGAAAACAATAATTCTACCCATCAATTCACCAAAACGCAAGTTATTCACCCCCACCGACAAGGCAGAGGAAATAGCCAATTATTTTGAGTCGACTTTCCACTCAACCAATCTAAACCGCATCCGGAACACAACACAATAATGCAGTCAATATACCTCCCAAACTACGGCCCATATCACAAAATTCATTACACAAACCCTAAAGAAATAAAACAAATCATTAACTCTCTCCCGATAAAAGAAGCACCAGGTCATGATAACATCAATAATTCAATACTAAAACACTTACCAGCCCCCGCAAATGCATACTTAACAAATATATACAATTCATGCTTCAGAACAAATCATTTTCCACCCACTTGGAAGCAAGCCATCATCCTTCCGGTTCCGAAACCAAATAAATATTCAGCCAACACCGACAGCTATCGCCCGTTAAGCCTTCTACCATCACTGTCTAAAACTTTCGAAAAAATAATTCTCCAACGACTTAAAACGCATCTACAAATAATAAAAGCAATCTCAAGAGAGCACTTTGGATTCACGATCATATGTCCATACAACATCAACTCCTCAGAATCACAGAACAACTCAACACAGCATTTCAGAAAAAAACATCTTATCACTCATATCACTCGACATAACACAGGCATTTGATAGAGTTCGGCACCAGGCACTTCGTATAAATTAAAGAAAATAGGCACTCCACACTACATCACCTCAGTAATTCAAAATTATTTATCCAACAGAACCTTTGCAGTAACAATCAACAACTATCAATCAAATCCCAGGTTAATCAAAGCAGGATTACCACATGGATCCCCCCTATCACCTACATTTAATCTCTATGTAGCCGACATCCCCATAGATGAAACAGTAAACACAGTTTGCAGATGACACACTTATCTTCTCTTCCAGCCACTCTGTAATCAATATTAAAAACACATACAATTGTATATAAACCAAATAGACAGTTGGTCATCCAAATTAAAAATAAAATTAAACCCAAACAAAACTGCAGCTAAAATATTCTCTTTAAGATCATACACTTCACCAACCCCACTAACATTAAATAATGAGCCCAACACATGGTACCCACCAAATAAACCCATAAAATATGTTCAACTGCACATGGGCAACAAAATGAACTGGAAACAGCACATAGACATCAAAATAATACAAACTAAAACCAAACTGCATCATTGAAAAACTCCAATAAATTGAAATAATTACCTCCCAAACAAAACAGCAATAACTTTATTCAAAACAATAATCAGACCTTCTCTTCTCTTCGCCTGCCCAGTATGGATCAATACTGCAAAAACAAACATCAACAAAATTCAAATAGTACAAAACCAATTCCTCCGTACAATCACTAATGCAACCTGGTTCATATATAATCATCAATTACATAATGAAATCAACGTCGATCGCATCATGCACCACATCATCTACATATCCCACAATTTCTTCTCTAATACACCATATCCAAACCTTATCTTCATTCAAACTTTGCAAAAACCCCATCCATAAAAATAATCCTCGCATAAAAAATAAATATCCATTCCACATATTTTGTAAATTGTTCTCAGATCTGGAATAGTTCCTATGAAATGCCATTATGGTTTCCTCACCCTCTGTACTAGTATTAAGTTAGGATAAGTTTAAGGTAAGTTAAGTTATTAAAAACTGAACTATGTACAAAACAATCAAATTAAATAAATAAATAAATAAATAAATAAGTAAATAACTTAGATAGCTTGTAACAATATATGAAAATAAAACACTTATAGAGGGCACAAATATAATACATAGTTTCATATTGTGTCGAAGCAGTTAAAAATAGATAATCTCTGTAAAGAGGAGCGAAAGAAATATCAGTTTAATTCACTGAATTACATCATCTTATTCGTATAATTATTTCGCCCGTTTAATACTAAAATTGAATTCGTTTGATACTTTTGAATGAAAATTCAATCGTCAATGAAGATCAGGCGCACATGTCGGGCACATTGATAGATGTGGATGGATATTTCAATTTATTACTCTGTGGCTGTATAACGATGGTAATGGTCTACTGCTGTTTGGCACATGCTTAGAGGTGACGCTCTAGCAGATGCTGCAGTAGAATAGCAAAAAGAAATGTCTCTTGTATTTAATACCTCAAAATTCTACCAGCATTCCATTTTGAAAATTATCAGACTTATGTAAAACAATTCACAGACTACAGTGGTATTTTAAACAAAAATTTAAGCTGCCGGGTTAATAAAGAAATTTAAAAAATATTAATAAAAATATAATTCAATTTTTTTAACTTAATAAATTCAATACATACATAAAATGAAAGAGCATCTTTTGTTCTTCAATAAGGCACAATATTAATTTTTTCTCACAATTACAACACAAACCAAACACTGAACTTAAGCGATACGAGCAATTTTTTAAAAACTTTAAAAATTAATAATGTCTCGAAAACCATCTTTGGGAAAGAATGAAAACATGAGTTACATACTCTTAAAATAAAAAGTAAAAAAATGTGAGACATCGAAGTCAAATTTTCCTCAAATTTGTGGCATTTGGCGTGGAATGACTTCATTTTTATTTCAGGTCTCTGGAAAGTATTTTTTATCATTCAAAAGAAATATGGCGATTACCGTCACGTGCGCACCGGGGAAGCCAAGATAACCATGTCCCCCATGAACATTTTGAAAGGAGGCGCCGTACGTCAGGCCTGCACATCTGCTCTCGGGGGCATTCTGCACTTACGAGCCAACGATAGCGCCGAAAGTGCAAGTGGTGGGGATAGGAAGACGCGACGCGGCGGGTAGATTGAATGCCGGAGCGGCTAATGCAATGATCCATACTATGAAATGATTTCTCCCACTTATTTAAAAGGGTGCTGTCCCGTATTTTAAGCTACAAGGCCGATAATTCACTGTTTACGTTCTTCTGAGTACTGCTGCGTATCCATCTCTGTATCCACTGTATCATTTTTTTTATTGATGCTCATTGGACTTTTAAGCAATATATTAAAGCATGCCTTTTTTAAAAATTTTATTATTCGATTATAACTAACAAAAATGTGTAATTTAATAATTGATTGCCCACCTGGAATATTATAATCTCCAAAATTACGAGAGCAATCTCTCACATCAAGATTGAAACATAAATGGAATTCAGGTAATTGAAAAAGGGTCATGTTTAGCAGCACGTATATTTGTGACCATTTTCTCCTATTAGTAATCTGAATAAAAGATATGAACAACCAAACCTCTCTGATGTGTTACGGGCAATCATGAGATTAGCATGGGCCTTGTTAAATAGAATGCAAAAGGCTTAATATTTTTATATGACGTCATAAATGATGAATAATAGTGTTCGTTGATTTGATATTAGAAATATATAATATACTCTTGTCCGAAATTAGAACAGAAAATAATCATGAATTTTAAACAATAATATGTTTTAGCTTTGAGAGAACCGTCTTATTCAATTAAACATAGTAAATGAAAAAAAATAGTTTATTGCTGTCATCATCAAACAAAAACAATTCAGTATCGTAATTTTGTGTTTAGCAAAACAGTATGTTTGTGATTACGCCGCAACAAAGCGAATTACATTATCATTCCTACAAGGAATTAAAAAATTTGGTGTCCAAATAAAAAAAAATATAAATCGTTGTAGTTTCGTATTCCACATTGCCATACATCGACAACAAACATTTCCAATAGAATACAAAAGGTAATATTGAACTGTATGTATCCGTCCGATTTTCGTCGATTGCTCTTTCAATTTACGCGCAAGCGTTCGAATTGCGCTTTCTATCTGGTGGTGTCCACCCCTAGAATTTGCCTCATCCCCACGCTTCAAACATCTCCGCATTTGCCCTTGAGTGGCTCGCGCGCGCCTCTCGCGGTCAAAGTGCAAAATGCCGTGCAAGCCTGCTTGACGTAATACATTTTATATCCGTAAATGAGTTCAATTCTTTTTTTTTAAGGCTGCATCAACTACTGGGTCATTAGCGACCACTATTGCTTGTAACGGTATGGTAACTGTGCGGGTGACTCGCTACGATGATGATAGTTGGGAAAGGACGAACACAATACAAGCATGCCAGAGGCGGGACTCGAACCCACGATCCTTCGGTCCGACGCTACGGCACTACTGCCGTAGCGATCTTAGCCATCCGGACCGGCGTTGAATTGTTTTTTATCTTATTTTATCGTTTTTAAACTAACAATTTGGGGAAATGTTAAAGGAGATTTGAAGAAGCTCTTCAAGTCTTCGGGCAACTGTATAAATTGTTCAACCACATAAGAAAGATTCTATGATTCCAAATAAAATCAATTATGTTTGTCAACTGAATCATTAAAGTATTATTCTCATTCTGTTTGTAGTATATTTTATTCATTCGTAAGACCAATACGTCAAATATGCTGTTTATAAATTACAAATATAGTTTAACAATAGTTTAAAGGATGGAGGATCCAGAAATGTGGTTGCTCTTCCTATCAAGTTTTAGGCTGCGGACGTCTACATCGGTTTATTACAGTATTTTTCAAAAGGAATCATTTTAAAAGAATTTATAGGTACGTACTGTATATGTCACGTTTCTCGTTCTCAAAATTCATCATGGATACGAAAACCTTCTACCTTAGAGTAAGATTCTGCTACCCAATTCAAACCGGAATGAATTTTCTGTGAGCAAGCTATTCCACATTCCTCGGTTACAGAATATTGGATTGACTCTCTATTGCAGCATGTTGCATGCGATTTACATTTTTAATATTCTGTGTGGTTCTTACAAGAAAAGTTATGCATATAAATCAAGGGTTAATTAAAGGCAACCGGATGCCTTTCAACATTGGTTTTCATTAATTTGAAGCAGAAGTCTGGATGGGGAAATCTTGAATTTAACTCGAGTTTCTGTCTACTTGCCATGTGTATAAAAAGTTGTGGTTGAGAATCAAATATATGGCGCATTAAATAAAATTGTAATTGATTCTACTAAACCTTGAAAGTTCAGAGCGGTGCTTGTTCTAAAGCAATTCATTGCCTAAGACCCGGTGTAATCTAATTTCCAGAAGTATGAACTGAAAAACCAACAAGAAAAAACCGTATGTTGTAAAAATGTATATGTGGAGCACGAATAAATTTATACAAGTTCAAATAAATAATTTTAAGTAAAAGGGCATTTTAAATAAAACTTGAATGAAAATGTTAAGTAATTTTGACAATATTAAATTTGTATTTGTATGAACAAGAGATATGTGCATTAATAATAGAACGGACATATTAATAATTGCATAGCTTGTTGCATAATTGCATATTATGTTACATCTAGCGACCGATATATTCGTACAGGTGGACCACCTGAGTTGGCTTCGGCAAATATCTTGAAACTGGTTCGGGGTATCAAGATGCTTTTTGCGCCATGTTGTTGCAGATGATGGAGCTGACAACATATTTACCAAGTACTAATTGCACTGTTTTATAAAAAACACTTTTCGAATATTAGAAATATTTTTATCATTGTATTTAATTTTTAAAGAACTTTAAAATGATATAGAAAATGTATATATTTCCATTTAAAAAAACAAAATTGTGTCAATATTTCTAAAATTAAATACGGCGCGAACATAAAAAGAAATATGTTGTTTGCCTCATCATCTGCAACAACATGGTGCAAATAGCATCTCGATACCTCAACCGATTTCAAGATATTTGCTGTGCCAACTTAGGTGATTCACCTATATATATATATATATATATA
>BOPP01000004.1:20799973-20847419 GCA_017312745.1 Gryllus bimaculatus | reverse complement strand
TATATATATATATATATATGAGCACTATTATTCTGTGAAACATGAATGCATTAATGCAACAAAAAATAGAAAAATGTGTACTACAACTAACTAATGTTATGTACAAAATAAAAATATTAACCCATCATAAGACCGTTTCTTATCATTTTTACGCACAAAGCATTCATCCGACACTTTACTCTCAGTACATCGCTCAATGTGATTTCGTATAGTAGCAGCAGTTTCCTCCAAGGGAGATTATCAATACATGTAGCAAGCAACTTCATAAATTCTCGCTCGCATTTGTAGGAGAAGTTCTTCTATCACACGTCTCAAGTGTTCATCAGCGTTGTCAATTTTGCAGTTGGACTCGACTAAATACTCGAAACATCGTGAATTTCCTGTTAAATGTTATGCTCAGGAAATTGATATTACTGACAATGAACCTCGTATATTGAAACACAAATTACATAATTAAATTTTAAATTTTGTTAAAATAAATATAGTAAATTACATAAGTAACAATAAATATTTTCTAGCAAAATTCCCAGAATAACGAGGAATTTAGGATGCTAATGAAGAAAATAGGTAAAAGTTACAACATATGCATCATAAAATAATGTTTAAAGAATTGGAAATCATGAATTTCACGAACATGCGAACAGAGCATACTTCTCACGTCAAAGGGAAAATATGTATATGCATGGAAATCCCGTCCTTAAAAATATATCATCACAGCTCTTTGTAACCTTCGACTCTGAGCGGTTCACAGACTCGCAAGCGAAAATATCATACATCGTAACATTTATTAAGTTAATTTGTAGCTATTTAAAGCAATAAAAAATTAAAACATGTAATTCTCCGGTATGGAACTCCGCACTACAAAGAAAGTATGAAGAGCGCTACAACCTCCGTATGCCTTCGCCGATCCTGGTCTATTTCGTTTTGTGCCGTGGGTAAAAAAATTCTTAAGGGGACTTCATGTTACACCAATGGAAACCTATTTCGCGTAAAATGCCTTGGCCCGAGAGGCTGATGGCGATGGACATCTCTCCCTGACGACTGCCATATCTAACGAAGTTTTTCAAAACTGCGTTCTTTAGTCCCTCCGAACTAGTATTAAGATTAAACTTATTGTATTGGAGAGATTATAAAATATTTTAACGCCCATACTCATGAAACTGAACTGACATTAAGTTTTGTATACATAATGTTGCTTTCAAGTTTTGTTAATACAAAATGTGTTGTTATAAGAAGAGTGATTCAGCAGCAAATAGACAGCTCAAAGAGTTGTTCCAAAGCTTGGAAGTATCGGTTTTGATTACCAGTCTGCGTAGATATTTTTATCCATTCTACATTTACATAAAATCCATTAAATTACAACAGCAATGTGTTTTCATATGTCACAATTGATTCTGCCCAAATGAATTAAGAAGTTATTTTAAAATATTGTTAGAGCAAGTTCAAATATGCTAAAAAAAATTAACACAGCGACAGTATGGACTTACGTTGACACAGCAGAAAGTACAATCTGCCAAAACCAATACACGCAGACACATTTTACCTACACTCTGAGAGGTCCACTGTATCCCTGTTACTCAAGAGACAAATTAGAACATAAAAATATTTTCCTTTACAAATTATAAAATTATTTTTCAATTAAATGGCAAGTTGTGACTACAGTGCGCTCTTAACGGTACTCTTTTCTTCATGCGTTTCGCAGGAACATGCAGTACTAGATGCGATGCAATTTCAGTGTCAACGTTTTGTGTCGGAACAATGTAATCGTGCAACGAGGTGATGAATGCGCTTCTATTTGAACACTTCAGGCGACTCATTTTTCCAACAGATTTCCATATGTGTATTTAACTGGTGAATATGTTTCAAATTGAACAAAAGTTCTGTGAAAAATATGATAAAATTACTTTGAAAATGAAGTTGACGCCTTTCTCTATTTGCCACTAAACGAAATAGTTGAATCCTCCTTTTAAGTGAACGTACACAAGTCGGGAGATCAGAAGCATAGAGCTTGCCTCATCTAGGCCGGTGCCACAGTGTTGGGAGATACCTAGTTTGGGAAATCCCCGCAAGTCGTCGCAGGTCTGCATCTAAGGAGTGAAGATCACTGCTACCTCCCGCGACAAAAACATACCTGCACTTACGGGACTAATGATATTCTCAGTTGACGCGCCCGTAAATACTAATCAATTAATTAACATTAAATGCAATTTTCCATATAAGAGAATATGGAGTAGATAATTAATATTTTGACCTAGACTGCAAAAATTCAAAGGTCGTCCCTACAGGTAATACAAAGAAAGTTCAGTTGATAAACTACTGACGACTGCTTTCTTTTTACGGACAACCAGTACTTTACTACTGAAAACTTTTTATATTTTCTTAACCTACTTGATGACCTGGTAGTCGCGGACGGCGGAAAAGGGTGACGTTTAACACTTGGATATATGAAGATAAAAATAGATATACTTTAATGTAATAGATCCGTAAATAGTATGGTCGAAATTAGATGATCTCGGAAACTGTTCATAGTAATAAGTAGGGCACGAGTGTTAACGATCTAGAGCTGTTAGAAATACTCAAACATTTATGACCTAAAAATAAGAAAATATGACCCTAAATATGACTTAAACATTTTTAGTTGTATTTTCGAAACCTTCAAAATATTTCCGGTGTATGAATAACCATAATATTGAAAATATACTTACAAAAATCTTGCACATTCACAATTCACACCACCTTTGGCGCCAGTGAAGACAATTATACTTGGTAAAGTTATTAAATAAATTTCATAGAAGCGGTTGATATTGGCACAAAACCTGACAAAACTAAACACTTCCATCGCATCTAGGGATCCTAAGCTTTCTTTTTCTCCATTTATGTAGCTTACCCTCCTTATTCACATACATATATATTTATTTATACGAAAGACAGACAATTATATACAACAAAAAATTTAAGAAATTAGATAACAATTAGGAGAAATGAAAAATCTCTTTGAGACAATCAAGAATGCGAAAATGGAATCAAAAAGATTAAATATGACAAAAATACGAAATTATATGAAAAAAATTGACCATAATATTAAAACAATTTAATGGAAAATGACCAGAGTTTAAGAAAAGGCCAAAATATGCACTATTCATTTCATATCATCGTGGAAACACCAAGAAATTTTGGTGTTTAAAATCGTTTAATTACATATGAGTAATGCGGTACATTTGTTTTAAATGTACTTTTACTACACACCAGTCTACATTGTAGAAAGCAAAAGCGTTGCTTCGCATGCAGTGATTTATTTTCTGTTACCATGCAAATGCTTTAATTTTTTCCTTTCTCGCCTGGCTATGTTTTCTTACTAAATAGTCAGAATTGAAATGTTGGGGCGGAAGTTCGTGATTTTTCGACCGAAAATGTCTTTACTGCCGCGCCCTGGGAACAAAAAAAAATCTATAAATCTTGTTCCTGTATGGCGTAAATGACTTCCTCTTAAACCTTGGGTAGTCAGACCTCACGTTTTGTGGGTCCTTGACACAGAAAAATCGATTGACAGCAAAAAGTCTGTCTGTCTCCGTATGTCTGTCTGTCTGTCTGTCTGTCTGTCTCTTGTCTGTTCTACCTACGAAATACTATGTACTATGTTGACCACTGCGGAAAGGACGGGCCGGCATTTTACTCTCAACCAATTTTTCGGTATCAAGGACCCACAAAATGTGGATAATGACTACAAAACTTGGTAGAGGAACTTCATACAGGAACAAGAATTATCAACTTTTTGAATACCAAGGCCCCACAATACGAGAGTTTATGTCGAAATATTGGCGTTTTTGCCGCAGAATTACAACGCTTTCTGTATATATTTGTGTAGTGTAGAATAAAGTAAAATTTCGTTGAAGTGAGGCGCTTCAGCATTCCCGCACGCCATCCCAACCTTCTAACGTGTCTTAACTGAAACCCCTTCCATCAGTTTACGAGACACTTCTATTTGGCGCACAGTGAACCAAGCCCTGTGGCCGTCGCGACCTTGGGCGCAGCTTATTCCCTGGAGTGGCAAAACAGACGGCGGCGCAAGAGGTGGCCGAGACCTTGAGGCAGGACTCTGGCGACGGCCCTCGTCTCGCGGGCCCAGCGGGCGGGGAGCGGCAGCCGGGAGGGTGGCGCGCGGGACGGTGGGCGCGGCTGCCTGGGAAGACAGCGACAGCGGCGCGCTGGGCGCACCTTTCCCGACGCGGGGGCGCGCGGCGGGTGCGGGTGGGGGTGGCGGGTGGGCGGTTTGGGGCGCGCGGCGGTGGCGGCGGGGAGAGGGAAGGACCGCGCACCGGCGTCGGTATTGATCTCGCGTGAACACGGGGGCGCGATGTTTCGGAGGACGACTAGTATACATCGCCGGTGGCGGCAGCGACGGTGGTGGTGGGGACAGGGTGGTGGTGGCGGTGTGTGGACGATGGAGCTACGCAAACGACGGGGGAGTTCCCTCGCCGCGAATTAATGTGCCACATTGCAAGCGGCAACTACCAGCGGGCCTGGGTGGTCGGCGGCGGGGGCACGGTCCAGGGCGGGCCCCGCGACGGAATGGCAGCGGTGCGGCCGGCGCGGGGTTGGAAGGTGTTGCCAGTAGTGGGGAGGCAGCGGTGGGGCTGGGGCGGCGCTGTTTGGCCTTCGGTGTGGAGCGGTGGGGCTCGGCTGGCGGCGAACGCAGCTTCTGTAGTGCGTTGCGGCCACTGCCGGCAACCGAAGCCGCCCTTTTCACGCCACGAGTACTTCCATCCTTGTTGAAGAGAGCGGCTACGTGCACATTTACGCACGCGCTCGCCCCCTCGTCGCCTCTTGCGCTCTCGGAATCGCGAGCATTCATTTCTGCCCTCCGCTGCGCTCTCGTTTTCGTTTTAATTCGCTCTCGCTCGCGTCCTTCGCCTTTCCATCTGGCCGTTTACTACCTTCCCTTTCATTCTTTCATTTTCAATATCGCCGCCCGTTCGGCAGCTCGCTGGTCTGGCATCACTCCAATTCGTTGTATTGTCATCCTCATCCACGTTTTCACTCCCCCTTTCCGTATTTCTCTTCTCCATACCTTGAGATTTAAATCACACTGTCGTCGACGTTTTCAGATTTTATTCTTTTTGTAGTAGTTTCATAATCATTTCTACCTCTTTCCCTACGTAATTAGCATCATTTATTTATTTGCATTGGAGACATGATCTTTCTGCGTAATTATCTTTTGGGATAATTGTTATTTCATTTGTTTCCTCCGTTCTTCATTTTTTCCCGATTCGCCGACGTCCTATCTTTAATTCCTTAACCTCTTTTGTCTTTAATCTATTTCTACGTTACGCTCAGTCTTACAACTACATTCATGCTGCGCGTGTTCTATCTACCCTCGCTTTCACTTTCGACTAGCCCGACATTCCATATCTGCTCTTCCACTCTGTTCCGTCATCTCCATCGAATGATCGTGTGCGCGTCCGGTGCTCGTCGCGTCGTCACCATCTCCGTCTCATCTCCGCCGCTCTCGCATTTGTCCCTCTCTTTCCGCTCAGCGCCGTCCCGTTTCGTTTCCGTCTCGCGTATCCGCGCTTGTCAACGCCCGCGCCTCCGCCCCCGCCCCCGCCGGTGACCCCGCCCTTGAGCGCCCCCCTCTCCTCCGCTTTCGTTTTCCACCGCTTTCCCGCGCGAGGCCTGCTGTTCGCAACCTGGTGATGGTCGATGCAAGTGGAGGCAACGGGGACGGAGCGTGCGGGCAGGCAGCCGCCAGCTGGACGTTGCTTGCACCGCTCTTTCTCGCCCTATGCAGCGACGCCGCGTTGCGGGGCGCAACTAAAACGTCTGGGGCGGCGAAACGCTCTTCTCCACACTTCGGTTCCTAGGAGCTAAATTTAAGTAGAGTATGTTTATATATAAGTGAACATAAGGAGAGGTGTTTAAGTGATTAGACCCATCTGTGTTAGGTGGAATGTTAACGTATGGAAATGCTGCGGTTCGTATGAAGGTGGTGTTGACAACCACTCTTTATTGCTGAATTGTTGATACTTCTATCACGAAGAATGGCGTTGAAGGATGAAAGAAAAATCATGAAAAGGTTAGCATTTGCGATTTTAGGAGTTGATAGTGCAATTGTTAGTGTAACATGAATCGTATTTCAGATACCTTCGGTGTGTGCCAGCCATTAATTTAAGTGAGGAAATGTTCAAACTTCCCAACAGACAAGAGCTGCATTAAAATACAAAAAGCATCTGAAAGTGGGAAAGTGGAGGTTGAAAGCTGAAAATATAGCTGAGACTAAAAGATTAGAAAACTGACTAGTACGAAACATTCTATGTCATTCTGTAGCATCACTTGTGTTGTTAATGCTGAGCGCTGTCCGTACTATTCTATTACTGGACATTTACGTGGACAAGTGCGTTGACCATTTTTTTTACCAAATTTTGATAAAATCATTTGTAAGGGCGGTTACATAACACGTGCATGCACAATCAAATAAACAAACTTTAAGTATCAAATTCTTTACATACATATTTTTTTCTAAACTTTTCTCGATTCTAAAAACTTTTCTCTAAACTACTTTATACGCTCACCATAAATAATAGTGAAAGGTCAAACGGACGCATACGAATAGGAAACACGTCTAAATTTTGGAAATATTGAAATTTTATGACAGAAATACAAAGGATAAATGGAAATATTTCTTCTCAATAATGAACATATTTGATATCGACTCTGGAAGCAATCTCCCAATCACAATGAAATTTTCTTAATCACGAATCGCCGGAAAATAAACAGTTGCAGTTCCTGGAATTTAACACAATAAACCATCGCATTTCGAATTAGCCTGTTTGTTTTGTTCCATGCTATTAGCAAACATATTTATTTTAAAAGTGCGCATTGTAACCTATTTTTTGTGATATTTTTGAGAGGCGTGTGTTAATTATGCTACAATGTCGCAGAAGCGCAAATGAATGGCATTCAAGGAAAAAGTTGAAGTAGGAAATGTCTACGTGACATAGGGGCACTCGTGACCGTGTTCTTTGCTGCGGAAACTGCACATATCAGAGACATTAACGAAGAAATATTTCACGAAACGCGAGGTGCTATGACTACTCCTGAAATGAAGGGCACTGATGATCTATTAAATCACCTTAGTATAAAGGAGCTCTACGCTGATTGAGATTTTTCTCGGTAAAGTCAATCTAAAGTCAAAATCCTGCTGATATAATTGGTTCAAGTAAATGGTTGAAGGCCTCTATCATAGCTTGGTCTCAGTTTCGAAACTTCATGCGAAGTTTTGTTCGGTCTCACCAAATTGATAGACAGTTATAACCTCATTAGTGGTCACGCCTGTAATTACCTGATGAACAAATTAAGCAGCACTTATGGGGAGGTACAACTTCGAGGCATTAAATTTGTCGCATCCAATCTGCATATACGTCGTGTAAACGAACAGATGAACTAGTGGTAATACAACAGCACATACTTTCTCGTATCATTTGTAACGGCTCCTCAATCTTTTACTTCTAAATGAACCGGCAAAAAAAAAAATTTTCTCCGCGGGAGGTCTCGCACACTGATCCATCGAGTTAACTTACTCGGCGCTTTCCCGCTACACCAGACCACGGAGTTGCTGGGCCGTTCTTTTGCCGACGCTTAAAAACTAAAGGTCTCTCTCTCTCCCCAATTATTTCCAATATGCAATTTTCGGAAATTCAAAGAGTTCAGTGAAAATTAGACCTGTCCCATTTTTTAAAAGTACGAAATATTTAGATCCGTTTATGATAACATGCATTAACTTCAAACAGAAATTACGCAAAAATTACTCTATTATATGAAATATTTTTAAAGAACGATTTTTTAGAACTGATTTTATTTAAGACAAAAATATCTATATTCAATATTGTAATTTCGCAAGATTACTTTTTTGCAGTTTTCAAAATTCAGAGTTTAACGAAATTTAGACCTGCGCCATTCTTTTAAACGTCTTTTGTTTCATTCATGCAAAAATTAAGAAAAATCTGGAGCAGTTTTTTAGATTGTTTTTAAGAAATTACGTACATCCTACAGATGACCTTTTGTAAGATCTGATGATTTACAACAGATTTCATTAAAAAAAGATCAGTCGTAAAACCAATTAAATTTCCCATTTACATAATTCAATTAAAATAAAAGTTTCCTTCTTTTCTTTAAGTTTGTAGTACAATCATAAGTAGTGTGCGCTAGGTTTTCTTTTTCTTTTAACAACACATATTATGTATAATTTTCTGTAAGTATGACAGGATCCTATTTTGTTAAACGGTTACTTGTTAATAAATTGTCGTAGTACCATATGTCACTTGTTATTTTCCTTATACGTATATTTAAATTGCACCCTTGCAAAAGCATTTGCTTATTTAAGTGCATCTGCTATATTTGATAACTTAGGTGAAAAGAAATAAAGTATATTATTATGAATAATATTGAAGACAAAAATATCTATCTTCAATATTGTACTTTTGCAATATTACCTTTTTGTAATTTTCGCCGAAGTGGGACCAGAAAAATAATCAAAAAAAATCCTGTACAGTTTTGTTCGTCTTCAAACACATTTATTCTTTGATATCAGTAAAATAACTTTCTACGACGTTTCTACCGGTATAAACATCCACAAAAGTTATACTGGTATTTTTAATTGAAAATAATATTGCTCACACCATTCATACAGAGAAAAGAACTTCCTTTTGTTAGCGATTCTACGAAATTCGAATAAATCAAATAAAATATCACGCATATATGCACGCGCGCACACGCACGTGTACGCACGCACACTCGTGCCCGCCCGCCAAAACGCGCCCAATCTTTCACTCAAACCCAAGTGCCCCGCAGAAAATTCGCCGGGGCCAACGGCCAAACATTAGTCGCTCACATGTCAATGCTCCACGCTGAGAAAAGAAGTCGATAACCTGAGATGTGCCAAGTGCTTTATCGCCTCTCTGAGCAAAACCCAATCATTGGGGCTGAACTGTAGACATCAGAGAGTCAAAACACTGTCCTCCGAAAGCTACGTACGCAACGGCGCGACATTCACTGCTCTCGCAACCCGGCCTCGTGCGGCGATTCTGAGAATGAAACTTTATTTCGTGGTGCGGAAAAAGGATCTTCTTTAGAGATATTCATTATTCGATTTTGGTTTCACAAGATTCTAATTCATTGAAATATTTTACAGCGACCCAATACATTTGAAACGCGTTTGGCATTTGATATTTATACATTTTAAAACATTTTACAAGAATGTGAAAATTTAATCAAGTTAAAAAAATTGAAGCAACTCCCCCTCCATATTTTACGCTTATAACAATATCCAAACCCTAATACAATCGACTCCGGTTACAGTTAATTCGGATACAGTGAACTCTGGATTATAGGGAACTTAAGTCACAGATCCCGTTTCACTTACATTACGTATAAGCCCAAGAAGATTCGGTTATAGTGAACTTCAAACCCCATCTACAGTGACCGTAAGAACGTAGCGTCAATCCCACACATTCCAACACTAGGCAGCCTGAAAAACATATCGTCGGACAAAGGTCATTATCAGGGGGCGGATTTGATGACATAAAATATTGCCAAGAAAGATCAATAAAATGCAGTTAAATGTTTTTAAAATGCTTCAAAAACAAACAAAAATGAAAAAAAAATATCAAAACCACTTCAGATGAACAACTCAAGGTTTTGGATATGTTACAGATGTAATCGAGGTTTCTTTCTTTTGTTCAAGTGAACTCAGCTTGCAAACGTTTGGTTTGGTTTGTTATTTACAAGAAAATTTCTGCTTTTAATTATCACAAAATAGGCCTTTGATTACATAGTACACTGCTGAAATTACAATATATGAGCGAAAAAATCGCATAGGCTACTCAGGAAATCTGTGGTGAACATATGTTGAATCACGTAAATATTGTTTGAAGCACGTACCATTAAATTATATTAAAATCGATGAAATCGGTAAAAATGCAACGATTTAAAAGGGTAAAAAATGATTTATAAGTGCAAATCCACGACAAAAATTAATTTCTATAGTAAACGGCATTGTTCTAAAGTGAAAAGAAAAAATGACATTTCATTAAAATCCGCTCCTAGTCATTAACAAAGAAGTCTCTCCTGAGTTGGAGGAACCTGACACGGAATGGGGACCTTATTGATGACCTTATACCTCTCGATTTCACTGAGAAAAGTAAGGCCGTGTCATGCTTGGGCTACAACTGGCGCCAGCGATGCGCGGCTGCTTGCTTCAGTTACGGGCTTGATGTTACTTGAGATTCCGCACGACAAAGCGTGTGGTGTTCTACGAAGGCGACAGGAAGCGTTCAACTCCCGTAGTCCCGCGTCGCGCGACACCCGCCGCGCCCCGCGTTCCGCCTTGGGCACGGTTGTTAGCTTCATGTATGTGTTGTCGCGGAGGCCCTCGCATACTGCTGACCCCAGATCATAGGAGTCTGGAAGAGTGTTGGTGTCTAGAGTATGGTCAAATATGTGTCCACCATGGCTGAGGCGAGACTCGAATCGCGATCCTTCGGCCCGAGATCGCTACGACACTACTGCCTTAACGATCTCGGCAATCCGGACCGGCAACGGCGAATTTTTATATTACACATTTATTTATTTTTATATATTTGTTACTTATTTATATCATTTTCACAACATATTTATGTTCATATTTTGTAGTTTCGTACTACATACTACATTTTTCCGGATTCTACATATCAGTACTACGTCTGGCCATCGAATGCTCAAGGTATATCAGTACCTTCAGTGTCTACATGTGCTGCCGGAGCCAGCTTACTGTTTCCGTTTTTTAGGCATTTTAAGTTTCCAAGTTGACGGGTTTCAGCCGGACGTATCATGAAGCAGCTCCTTCCTGTATGCTGCATCGTTTAATGTTAAGCTTCCATTTTATTATTTCATATGAATACAATCAAACAATGAATTATATTGGAACATACTAAAAATTATATTGAAATAATATACATACAATAAGTATTCTTACACAATTACAATAGGTAACATCACAGGATGTCATTACGTATTCTACGTCTGCTACAATATCGATTGTTTTCTTAATGATAGGCATCGGTGTCCAGATGCATTGAACTGGCTGTCAAACGAAATGCAAAAAATTGAAGAATAATTAATAGAAACGGTTTACCTGTAAATGTATATATTTTTACAGTTTTTCGTAGATACCTTAATTCAATATTTTTCTCAAACCATTCTAAATAATTTAAAACCATTTTTATTTTGGGTATTTTAGATAGTTGGATACAATGCACAAGTTCAATTTTAACATATTTACTCATCGAAACGCTACATCTGATTGTGACATACGGGTTTGTCCCCCGTCTGAGACTTCTATGAATGCAGTTTGGTCACACAAAACAATGTGGTTTTTGTGCCACTGGTATAATATTGCAAGTAAAGGACACAATGTAGGCAAATAGTGGCCATTGAGAGAAATTTTCAATCCTGGTGACAAAAATTGTGAGACATGAATCCCTTGTTAACCAAGACAGTATGCTGTTACCACAACTCCATCTGAAATTGGACTTTATAATTAATTTCTTGAAACCAATGGACAAATATGGCCAGGGTTTTCAATTTTTACTATCTAAAATTTCAGCGATTAGTACTCCAAAAATTAAAGAAGGAATTTTCATTGGGCCTTAGATCTGTGACTTGATGAAAGATATTACCTTTGCTGACAGATACTAAGAAGACAGGTTGTCTTGCATTGAAATGCGACAATTTCTTGGGAAACACAATGTCTGAGAATTGCAGGGAACTGACGGAATAAATGCTGGACTGTTGCAAGGTTGTGGGGTGCAACATGTCTTCGAGATTACATTTCCCTCATTTCTATTTTGATTTCTTCTCAGCAACTTGGAGAAGTGAATGACAAACATGGTGAGCGATTTCACCAAGATTTCGCTGCCATGGAAAGGCAAAATAAGGGAAGATAGTCACCAACACTTTTGGCGGATTACTGCTGGAACCTTCTACAAGTATCATCATCCACACACAAACAGGAAGTTTCCAAGAAAAGTTTCTAACTTGTAAGGACATTTCAATTTTCATTCACCTTTCTCGCACTGTTTTGATATTATTTTTTGTAATACAAACAATTAATTATACAAATAATTTAAAACAAACCACTTTTGTAATACAAATATTTTTTGTAATTTGATCTGGAGATTGATATTCTACAGTTTCCGCCTGTATTGTTATTTAGTGGTTTCCAAGTTTCTCGAAAGTGGCATATGTGGCATATCTTTTCCAGACAAATTGGTACGAGTTGGAACATTTTTGATTTTATTTCCGCAATCAGCGTATGTGATTTAGTAAAGAACATGTAGTTTTATCTCGTGGACACAGAGTTCTCGCAAGACACAGAGTTCAAAATTGCTGCACTGGGTTATCGTTGCTTGGGAATTTCAGAAGAAGAAAAGTTCAATCCAGATTAGCAAAAGGGAAAAATCTCTCATTGTGATAATTAATATTAATGTTTCTTCAAATGTTCTTCGTGTCACGACCATGATTTGCTGTAGTTACGCCTCTTTCCTTCACGGCAGCCCCCCTTCACACTCCTCTCTACACGAAACAGTCCCGACGCCGCGAGGACACCTTCCCCTACGAAGACTGTTGCATGGGGTTGCTACAGGAAATATTGTCTGTTTGCTTAAAAATCACATGTCCGAAAGTGTAATTTTATACTCAAACTATTCTCAAAATACTAACCTATGATACATCATTTTATTTCACTTTTCATGATCTACCCATTGCTAGTGACAAAAATGTATAGTAGTTCCACTAAAAATTGATTACATTTCTCGAAAACTAAAAATATTATCGGTAATTTCTCTACCGCACGTTACTTGCCCCGTGATTCCGCAAAGTTAAGAAAACTTCATTTCGATTTTCTGAACCGTTTAGAAATTATAGGGGTGGTCTATAATTGGTGGGACACCTGTATATTGACAATCAGAAAGACGTCCATGTTATCTACAAGATTTAGAACGAAAATACAGTGAGTGTCAAAAGTATTGAAACAGTTTAAAAATATGAGAATATGAATTTTTTGATATGAAATATGAAAATTTTACATAGAAAACTAATGTAAATAACAAGTTTTCAACGGAATTATTTATATATAGTAAATTTGCTACGGTAGAAAACACTTAAAATGAAGTATTATATTAGTACCTTAAATAATACATATATCCTTTAACAAATTTATATTCATCCGACTATCCCATCCGTCTATCCCACTTCATAAGAAATCAATGTTACTAGTAGATTATGCTTATTTAGAAGTTGAGTTACTTAAGATATCGATGCAGGAAAAAAATTCAGGAAGATGAGGTTTTTACTATTTTTGGTATCAACTATCGCAAAGTATCAGAGAAAAATTATCAAGTATAGTTTTTACAATCGCAAAAAATCTCTCTTTTACCTGGGCCTAAATGTTACGCCACTGTTGTTGATGCAATCTTGTCTGTGCTACTAGATACGGAGGCACGGCGTACTAGATACGGAGTGCGATTCCATGCTCGAATAGAAACTATCGATTTTCAACATGCTAAGAACCACAATCCAACTGGCACACGGTACAACAACTTAAATTAAGGTAAGAAATATTGCAGTAAAGAAAGTAAACATATGTCATTTTTGCGGTGCTCGAAAAGACGATCGATTTTTGTAACCCGAAAATACGGACAGTTTGTTGATTTGGGAAAATAAGTACGGACGCCAGGACAATATACGGACATGTCCTGATAAATACGGATATCTGGTAACCCTAAACTAGATCCAGTTTTCTTGCTTCGGGACGCGTTTTTGACGTATGAGCTGAGTAGTTGCGGACAAAAATGATAACAAAATGCAGCAATATTTGCAAGAAACATAACCCACCTGCTAACCATCTTGAGTAATCTCCAATAGGAATTTATCCCACGCTTCACTTTTCATTTCCACTTTTAACATAATTTATATTCTTGATTTTGTAGTTTCAATCTCATGGTGTTCTTGTCTTTCCATTCCCCGCTCAACATCTTGACGGAACTGGCGAAGCCGCACGTTCCCCTCATACCGAGCACCGTATGCTCGGTTTTTAAGGTCGAGTGAATTTCGCTCGATGTATCGTGGTGCGCAAAACCCTGTCCTTCTGCCCTGACATCTAGCAGATTTTCTGTGAACTGCCGCAATGCTCGAGCAGAGTGTAACGTCGTGTGTAGTGATCTACACCACAAGGAAACAGACACGAGTGAGTATATACAAGTTTTATTTACACAATGTACATATTTACAACTCTCACTCTAAGGCGGTTTGCAAGAGCTACCACTGCAGCCCTCCTCTCCATACATGCCCCTTGCGGCGACGCCTGCGACCGGCCTGCAAGGCCGCCTCGCAAATTGGCACTTGGTGTGCCCCGGCAGATTGACGATCTGCCCGAATGTGTTTGAAGAACACATCACCCTGCCCGAACTCGTCGAACAACCACGTGCCATCGGCACTCCGCAGCCTGGGCGGACAAAGTTTTTGTGGTCTAGCCACGAGGAAACCAGAAACGTTACCCGTTCGCGCCGTCTCGCCGCGGCGTCTTTATAGGTTCAGGTCACCTGACCTCCTACGTCACTACTCCCCACCCCCGCGCGGTGGAAAGAGCCTTTCCCTGGCGCTGTCTGGCCCGCGGACCATTTCCTGTCGGAAAGTCCCTTCTTTGTTTGGGCGTCTATTTTCAGATCCCCCAACCCTCTACCTTGCACTCGGCTTGCTGCTGCCAAACCGTGACGCTACAAGAGCATTGCGGCAGTTCACAGAATGCCTTAAGGGTGTGTATAAACATAACTACTGCGTTTCACGCAACAATAATATCGAAATGAGAGATTGGCACGTCTGATGCATCAAAGAATGAATTTGAAATGGGAGATGACGTTGCAATCCTACGTGTTAAAAGCAATAAAAAATCTTATTTATATTACTTTTTGTAAAGATATTGTATTATGAAAAGTATTGAACGACAAACGGCCGATAACACAGATAACAGACTTAGTTGGTGTCTATAGGACTAATGACGTTGTTAACTCAACATTTTTATGTAAAATCTATTGGTAATAATTAATTTAATTATAGTAATTCAATACTCATGAATTTCTTCCTTAGTCATTGTGTGTCCAAAAATCAACAATCACAGGAAAAAACTGCGTTAGAAAAACTTACTCTCCAAACCTGCAGCTCCGGAGCAGCTTATACGATAGTCATATGCTTGCATTCACTGCTGCCAATTCACGTATAAATATGTTAACAGAAAAACAAAGAACGATCCAATACGCCCCAGAATGTCTACCATCCATTCATCATGTTCAAGTATTTTAGGAAAGGATTTCATTTTTGTCCCACTTTGACTCCCTTCTGTCCCTGTCTGGAGAACAATTCTTGCGGTAGACTGCTCTGATCGGTAGCTTTCCGTGGGTTCTCCGATCAACACCAGGAGAATGCCGGAGCAGTACACAAACAAACGGACCACGGACCGCGCACGATCCTTCTTTCCATCTCTTGCCCAATCATAACTCCTTACTTACACACACACACACACACAAACACACTTACATGCACTACACTATCACATATGTCGGGAGCTTAGAGGTTGCAGTTCCGGCTCGGGCTGTGCACTACTGGTGGGAAATATCTGGCTGAAGAAAAAACCACAAGCCGAAGGGTAGGTCGCTGCCGGATCTCGCCCTCCAGCTGGAAGACATCAACGCCACCTCCCGCGATAAAAACATCCACTACACTCATGGAATTAAAGTCCTTAACCGTTGACGCACCCACAATCACTAATCAATCAGAAGTCGTTTTATGGCTTCCAAACAGCACGAAGCTGATGATGATTGCTAAGCCATCGAAAGGTGCTCTGGTAATAAATAATATTGTAGGCAATGACAACCCCTATAATTATATCATTTTACAAGCCAACGACAACGCACCGCTAAACCAATACCAATGAATCAACCGAAAACCCACTGAGCTGCACATTCGTGAAGAGAGGACATGTCCGCGAGCAGCCGAAAAGACGAGGCCGCAAGTGGCGCGAGCGACGCCGGCAGGCCCAGGGGCGTGATGGAGTTCCTCCATCCACAGTTTCCCTCGCACGAGGACGCGCTCGCCCGGCCCGGGTCGGCGCGGCGCGGCGCGGCGCGGCGGGGAGCCCAGAAATTTTCCAATCCTCTTTTCCATTTAGTAACCCCATTAGTCAAAAGGGATCACTTTGCCCCCTGCCTCCGCGGCTCGGTGGCTCTCCCTCGCCACAAAGCGCGTCGCGGTGGGCGGACGGCGCTCCGCCTGCCTCCGAGAAGCCGCTACACTTTGCCAAGTTAGTTGTGAGACGCGACGCTCGAGTTGGAGGCCGCGAGGAAGGGATGGGAGAGGGGGGAGGAAGTTGGTAGAGCGTGAAGTGGCCTGATCGACAGGGCTTTCCTGGGAGGAGGGGTAATGTCAACCTACTAATATACTATTAGAGCAGCGTCGATGTCGAATGTTTCCGCATCTCGAGGATGATCGTAGGTTTGATAGCGGGAATTTTCATTATACCGAAAATAAGAAGTCTTACATTATAAATCTTGTAATAGTAAAATTCACTTTACAGAAGGTTCGTAGCAATACCATTAACATTAGGAGTGGAAATGCTTTGGTGGTTTCAGAATGAAGATGGACGCTGTGCTCATTATGCGTTCTCATTTCACCATTGTCTTGAAAACTTCCACACTGGTACCGAACCCATTGCCGCTTAATTAACACTCTACTTTGGATCAGTAGAAAGAGAGGACACTCCTATAACAATGCGACAGGAAAGTCGCACCACACCGAGTCGTATCAGGGGCTCCTATTAAAAATTGCATTTATGTTGGTAGCAACCAGATCACTGAGAAACAAGTGAAGGACAACATTTCCAGCACCTGTTATGATTGTGGTGAGTACGAAATTTTCGTTTTCTTTTGTTAGATCGTGCTACCCACGTAAGTTTTGTTGATAGCACTCTCACCAGCACGATGCCACTGCGGAAAGACTCCAGGGGCTCAGTTCGCGTAGTATATACAGATGTCCCTATAAATTTGCAAACGTTTGGAATATGTAAATCTCTATAAAAAAAACAAGTAAATTACTTTTATACGCTATGCAGCGTAAAAAATTACACAATAAATGCTTGCATGTTAAAAATGCATGCCATTTATACTAGTCTGAAATTTAAAAGATATTGGCATAAAACATTCGCAAAATATTCGTTTAACCATTTTAGTCTAGTATAGTTGTCCCAGATCCGTTGATCAGAATAATTCGGAAATATATTTCATTGTAGAGTTAGTTATTTTCAGTGAAAACATTCATTTTTGCTTGCGTGTGAAGTTATTTGTGAATTCCAGTTTGATACTCGTGATTTGTGATCTGAAAATATATTCTTATTTTGGCTCTGCATACCTGCATAAGTATGACAACAACTAAATATTGATACTACTTGAAAAACTCACATCTGAATAACATCTTCAAGGCTCAGATTTTCCTCAAATTCCAATTAAAACCGCTGTGATATTTTTCATTCATTACGCAAGCCTAAGTGTGAGTGGAAGTATTTTTATAAAATATATGTGCATTTTAAGTTTTCCATATTATTATTATTATTCTATTGTTGTTTTCTCCTGATTGATCCTTTTTATTGATTTTAATCCTTATTAATAATATTGAGCTAGATCGAACGCTGGATGTAGGTCGGGACCATATAGGAACAATCTTCAGTAGATACCAGGAATGAGTGCATCTTTTTGTTCATTTATTGTGCATGTTTCGTGCATCACGTAAGCACCATTTCAAGAGCAAACCAAGTGGCTGATTGCGGCAGTCGTGCACTGACGAAGGATGGATGAAGATGGCTGAAGAAGCACCTCGAACAAAACCACAGCATCTGATCCGCAGTGAACGGCTGCAGCGTCTGTCTCAATGTCGCGCGCCAGGCCCGAACCTTGCATTGAGTGGAGGTCCGAACCTTACATTAGCC
This sequence comes from Gryllus bimaculatus, assembly GCA_017312745.1. Lineage (NCBI taxonomy): Eukaryota > Metazoa > Arthropoda > Insecta > Orthoptera > Gryllidae > Gryllus > Gryllus bimaculatus. Next base: position 20,829,355 of record BOPP01000004.1, on the reverse strand, counting down.
AGTGAACGAGGCTGTCTTCCGAAGCCTGCGTAAATTCTGTAGGGTTTAGTAATGCCGACTGGAGATCGGAGGGGCTCTTTTCTGGGCCCTGCGGGAAGATGTCCCAAAGCCACTGTGGATCGCAGTAACGGATGACATGAAATAAGTGTGGTGACATGGGTTAAGTGTGATCTGTGAATTCGAACTTGCTTCATGCGAAATTTCCCTTATAACCAATGAACCAAAGTAATAGAACAAGAAATGTAATGAATCTTTACGTGCTTGTCATACCAATGTACCATGCCTGCTCTGAAACCGAACTATTGTCCACGTCAGACCATCCCACGGATAAGAGTCCCAGGGGCCCAGAGGCGGCAGTTGCTCAAAGCCATCGTCAGAGATGGACACGGGATGAATTGGAGGTGATGTGGTGCTTTTACTATAGAAAAGCGAAAAATGGGGACTCGGAAACAGATATTTTCCGAAATGGAGAACGCATAACCTAGATATGAGACCTACCCTAAATTCAAAGAAGTTTGCCAGTCAACGACGATACATACTCTGCGGTGAAAAATTCACAGCAGAAGAACTTGATAACATTCAGGGAAATGCGGAGTATGTTCTTCGATCGAACTACCCACATGACGAACGTGTAGAACTTGCAACGATGGTCCTGTTGAAGGTTCATCTCTTTCCAATGAAACATCTGTCAGTGGTGTAAATTCATCAGGCAATGAATAACACGATAAGGACATGATAGGAAATCTTCGACGCGAGATAGAGAGAGTTCGTCAACTTCCATTCGAATATCGTTCACCGTTGCGTAGAATATACGAAAATCCTAAAGCGAAGAGAGTGATAGAAACAGCGAACTCGGTCTTAAATGAGGTTTAGAGACTTCAGGTAGAGGTCTAGATATTACTGAAATCAATCACATCATGTATGCAACTTGATCTCAGATCATTTTTGGGCCAGCTGAGAACACCGTCGGCTGAAAGCAAGACAGAGTAAACAGCCCTGTACCACCATGAACGAAAAGAATTATGAAACGGATAGACGATACTCGGCGTAAAATATCTCTATTAGCCGAGGCATCTTCTAAATAAAGGCACACCCCTAAAGTTCAATGAAAAATATTCAATGTTGAACAAAAATACCAAATTGAAAACGACAGAAGCACGCTAATGGTAACTGAGAAGCTACACGAGAAAATCCAGGCGTAGGCTCAAGGATTTAGATGTTACAAACGTTCAATAGATTTTTGCGTGCAGAATCGATTCTTTGAAACAGACGCGAATCGATTCTATCGCAATCTGACTCAAAAACAGAATGACAATGCTGTCACACCTTCAAACGATGACGTCGAAGCATTTTGGGCAGGAATCTGCGAGGCAAGCAGATCCTACAACGAAGACGCATCTTAGCTGAAGTTGATGCTGCCGATGAACGTGTGGAAGCAGTGGACCATGTTAACGAATTCTCGGAAGAGGACCTCCTCAAAGCAATTAAAAACACGGGAAAGTGGAAATCCCCCGGAATTGATAAGATCCAAAATTCTTGGATTAACAAATTAACAGCAATACATTCTCATGTAGCAAACGCTGTTGATAAAATTTTGAAAACCCAAAGAAACTCCCGAAATGGCTCACATGCGGCATCAAGATTTTATCACCCAAAGCGGGAGACAGCTCTTTGGAGAAGAACTATAGCCCAATCACTTGTCTGCCAGTACTATACAAAGGTGTAACTGCAGCCATAGCTGACAAAATGTCCATAGACCAAGAGAGGAACCGTCTGTTGCCAGCTGAACAAAAAGGATTTGGTAAAGGTTCTTATGGCGGCAAGGAAATCTTGCTAATAAATAAAGTCATGATGTAAGGAAAAGAAAGGGTAATTTAAGCAATGCTTGAATTGACAACCAGAAGGTCTTTGACGGTGCCCCACACGATTGGATTTTTAACTCCCTGGAGATATATCGATTTCATCCTAGACTTATTGAGTTTTGCAAGGCTAGTTTAAAAGTCGTGGTGTACCAGACTGACTTGGTATGAAATATCATATAGAATTAACGTAAACTTTGCAGAATGTATGATCAGAAATATCGTTACAATAACTAATGAACCATAAAGGTTGATTGAGAAATGTAGACTGTAATAATAATCTATGAAAGTATGCACAACATTTAAAAAATGAATTATTTGAAAAAAAAATTGACTTTAAACATCCGTAACTTTTGAAATGTCTACAATCACACGCTGATTTTTTGAGGAATGAAAATATAGAGTATCTAGAATTTGTCAGACAAAAAAAACTCGAAAATCGAAGGATACGTATTTTGGAAATTTAGTTTTGAAAAAAATGCACTTTTGAGTTGGGGAGTAAAATTTGTTGTCTAGAATGCGAATTATACAAGCTTTAACGCAATAAATATTTTATTAGAACTATGTACTACTAGGAGAAACATTCTTGTTGATATTTGAATGGATTTTCATTTAAAAATTCAATTTTTCTAAAGCTCTTCCAAATTGCTCGGAAATTTGGCTAATTTTAAATAAATATAAAACAATGTGAAAGATCAAACAAATGCACTAAATATGAGGCTTCTAACTTTTTCTACATCACATTGAACCATTCAAACAACTTTTAGACCAGTCGGAATGGGTCATGCTTTTTTCTACTTATTTCAATGGACTTACCCAAATGTCAATTTCATTTGAAACAATTGAAACCGTTTTTAATAAAAAGGTGCTTAAGAGCATCTGTAAATTCAAAATTTGAAGCTCTTTTTTACAGAAAATTTTTGAGTTTTGGAAATACTACATATGAAGTGTTTGTAAGTACTTTAAGTCAAATACAATAGAGTTTACAAACTGCTGGAAATATGCATATCAATCAACGATGAGAGAGATCTTTCAAAAAATTTACATTTGTGTAATTTTTGAAAAACAAAAAATAATACACCAAAATTTACTTTACATCATATTAAAGAGAGTAATTAGCACTATCCTTTCGAAATGTTTGATGAAAAAATTTGGAGCCTTTCTTGAGGAAATGGCGTTATAGCGTTTCTGCAAATGCTGAATTTTGTGCTAGTTTTCACAGAAAACGGTTGAGTTTTCGAGAAACATTATGACATTATTTAAAGCACATGTACTCATAACTATAACAATGTGAACAAATTGCCTTTAATATAAATATTAACGACGTGCAAGACAAGTCGAACAATTACGTTTCTAATAAAAAAAACAAAAAAGAAAAGAATACGATAAATGACCTTTATTTTCTCTCATAGAGTACATTTAGTACTATCCCTACCATTTAGCACTATCCCTACTTCATTTGGTGACGAGGTACGTCATTTTTTTGTAATTGAACTTCCGCGAGTTTTCAGGCTCTAAGGATCTCAAAGGTGGATCATACCTACTTCACAAAAATCACTCGCCATTCTAACGACATTGGTTTAGGGACTTTTCGTTGCACTTTAAGTTTAGTGAAGGTCCAGTTCTGGGGAGTCAACTGCCAATGAAATCCCACGTGTTGGAGTACATGATGTAGGAACATTTGTTTGTAGCTACGGTTGGCACCGTTTGCAATTGTCTTATTTTCTACCTACATGTTTGAAATAGCACTCTTGAACGCGTGGAAGCATTTTGACAATTTTGTTTATTGAATTTAGCAGTTTGGTGTGATATTCTCTTTGCATTGTTTGTTTTTCTCGTTCTAAACGAGATATTTGAAACAATTCCAGGTAAGCGTGTTAAAATTGCGCATAAAAATAGTATTTAATATTAATATTAAATAGTACAGCAAGATACATTGTTATTTCTGTATTAGGGAATTCGAAAGCGAATATAGAAGAGAAAAGATGATAAGATTGATTCCGAACGTACATGTGTAGTGGCATTTTTATTTGAGGTAAGATGGTTATGAAATGTAACATTATCTTCAATTTTCGCACTAAGGACGAGATTATTTGCATTACTACATATATGCATATATTTTGCATATTTTCCGTTAATATCGATAAATTGTGAATTTAAGTATATACGGTAATTGAACGTATTTCAATTCACATTGTTTGTTTTAATAGTGAAGCCTTATAGAATAAATTAACATCACATGTATATGAATCTCTAAAATGCAGTTCATATTGACTTCACAATATTCTTTCAGTACTGCGAAGTCAGTTCTTAATCAGATAAGAAAAGTTTGGGAAGAAAGCAATTGCCAGATTCATATATGAAAAAGCTCATGAAGGTAACATGCAATACGAGTGTAGATAGATATTGTAATATGAAACTTACTTTACAGGGAAAGTTCTTTCAGAAAAGAAATTTGGGACAATATCAGAGGCAATTATGATGCCTACTTTTTGCAAGGATCTTAACCTTCTTTGTACAGAATTTTGAAAGAAATGAAATTTGTTTCGAAAATCGGACAAAGGATATAGTTTGTAGGGGAAAAGATGATGATTATTAAGGGGCATTATTTTTGTATTAACAGTAAGAGCAATTGTAATATGTCAATGAGAATTGTTTCAAACTTATGACAAGACAGTGCTCTAGCAATTAATTTTCAATAAATCTTACGGAATTTACATTACTTCAAACATTTAATTACTGATTACATTCATTGGTACTTTCCCACTCTAGCAAAAATATATTTAGTATTTCAAATGTAAGATAGTAATCACTATGTAAACATATATTATGTTATGTAAAACTATTATATAGTATTAATGTAGAAATATACAAATATATGATTATTATATAATAATAACGTTACATGTATATGCAAGTATAATGTATTTTTATTACAGTATACAAAATGCATAATACATGTAATATTAATACGATACTGTTTGTAAAAAATTATAACAAGTCACTGCTTTGGCATTACATTATGTTACATCATATTATATTTTATTACTGTATACACAGATTAGTCTTACACAAGACAAAAGAGAATTTAGTCTCAGGTGAGACAAAAAAATATAAGAGTGCTTTGCTATATTTAAAATTGAAATTCGAATTCCAGTCACGGCGAGGCTCGGGCCTCCGGCCCTCGCGTTCACTATAAACATCCATGAGTCTATTCAGCGCATAATTACCTATTCTATTTTATAAAAAATCACTTTACAAGAAAGCCTCCAGTATTCGAACTGCCAAGTTAATGCCGGAGCGGCGCGAAGTGGCGGTTTAAACGACTTCCGTAAGTTGTACCATATACTAGCCCAGTCCTAAAATTTTATACGCCTGGAGATTTTATTACAATCACAATTCTGACTTTTTCCTTTAAAAATGTATTTAAAATTTCAATTGTTTTTTGCTTTGTCAATGTTTTTCTAAATTTTGAACTGATTCTATTGCCAACATTTATTCTCTTTCATCTCATTTATTCTTCATGAATTCATCATAAGATGTAGGAAAACTATATGCTTTTTACATTTATTTGATAATGTTAATATTCTTTTAATTTTCTGTGAACGCATTATAGGGGTGTTGAGTAGGGGTATATATAGTATGACCTTTCGACAGTTTGTGAAAACATGTGTTAATGTTTTGATTGCCTACTTGTACATTTGTAGATACATTTTTTATAGTTTTTACTTTTACGAGTTCTATTTTTACAAATATAATTCTTTCATGTATTTATTGATATGTTAATTAAAGAACTAGAAATGATTCAAGGATAGGTGTACAAAACTCAAGTCTGTCAACCTTTGCTGGATGAGCTTATTTTATTTTAATTTTCAATGTCCTGTGTTCGTTGTGCTAGACTACAGAAAATTAATTTTTTTAAATAGTTTCACTCGTGGTTGGCCCAAAAAGGAGTATGTAGTACACAATGAGAAAAAAGTTGTATTATTACGTCTGATCAGAAAGTACATGAGCAGATCTAAAATATAAATATCATAAGTTAAATGAGACCAATACTGCTAACATTTTTGAGCAAAATGTGAGAGTTTAAAAATCTGTATTTATTGTCAGGATACATGGTGAATGCAGCATATAGGTATTCTTTCATTGTAATTTTTTCATATTTACCTTCATATATTCTATTAAAATGTTTGTATAAATTAATCTGTTTAAAGTGTAAAATATAATTACACCACAGGTGTGCAGTTGGTGAAATACTGGGAGCTGAAGGGCACACTGTTTGAAGTCTTACTCCCTATCATAGCACATTCAATCAAAATGAGTATGTGTGGTCGCAGACAAAGGGCTACTTCAGTAAGAATGTCCTTACAATATCTTGCCAAAGGGGCGGATCCAGAAACCAATATTGGGAGGGGAAATTTATTTACTCAAAATCTTTTGGTCGAATATGTCATTACAGTTAATGTACAACGACACAGGGTAAACTCGGCTCTTGTTGCTATACAATTTTATTTGTTTCAATGTTTATACAAAAATGTTTTTGTCTGAAGGTTTAGTGGCAAGTTAAAATAAATTGTTACTGAAAACTTTTGGGTGGGGAAATTTCCCCTCATCCCCCATGGATCTGCCCCAGTTGCCAGGGAATGGAAAAGACCAAAAATTTTTGAAAGCAGGCTTTTAGAGTAGGAATTTTAGTTATCTACATTCTTTAACACATTTACCACAAGGAAAATGTTGTTAAATGCCTTAAATTAAATAAAGTGTTATGAATACATTACTTACATTTTTTTAAGGCTTCAAACACAAACTGGAAAAGGGTAGTGGATCATGCTGACAAAATTATGGATGAATATAGAGATGGGGTAGATTGTGAAAACAAATTTATTATACATCTGAACAGGGGCAGGGTATATCCAGATTTTTTGGAAAAATGCCTATATGTAATTATTGTGAAATTTACCTGGGGGAAAAAAAGTAGTGTTTTAATTCTTTATCTTTACATTTTCACTCTTGAATGTTCAGATAAAATAACTTATAGTAGGACCAGGGAAATTATAAAACACTGGCAAATAAAATTAAAGAAGTACTCTGATATATCCCATTTTTTAAAATGTTCCTTTCGTTCATTCTGTATACTTATTCACAACCTTTGTAAGAATAATTTGTTAATTGATTCCTCCAAGTTCTATAATTATACTTTTATTTTACAATGAAGTAAAAGAGTAAACTTTTCATATTTTAGCATTATGAGTTTCAGAAGAATATCAAAATAATTGTTCTAAATGAGAATTATTTCACGTATCAAAACATTCACTAGATTAAAATTCACGTTATAATGAGAGTTCTTTATGACTTCTCGAAATGCGTATGTTTGAATGTAGCGCCAAAGCCTAATGTCATTTACATTTTCTAACTTGGTAGGACCGAATGTTCGCCATATTGCAAATTCTAGAGACAAAAGCACGTAGAAAAGCCCTATACGTAGAAGGGAGGGAAAAAAATATGGGCAGATCACACCTTTTCCTCCCATTCCCTGTGCCGAAAGTGGATCATTTTGGGGACGGGGCAATGCTGAAACGCATCCTCCCCCTCCCCCGAAAAAAATAAATGTAGAACCTATTTTTTAGACAGCGTCATTTGTTTTATTTTAGTCCTACCTTAAGTAACTACTATAACTATATAAGGTAAATAATTGTTAAATATCAGACTACAGTACCGCGACTTATAAATTTATGGTGGTTACCATAAATTCACGAGTCCTATTAGCATTTTAAATTACAATTTTTACACCATCGTGCCCCCGGGTTTGAGCCCGGTCTGCCCATACCTTATATAGGTTGCAATTGGTCTTTCACGAAAATAAAACAAATCTTTCAACTCCAGATTGACGTATACACGCATACTTACTGTAGTAGTTAGCAAGTGAGCAAGTTTGACCCGACACCCGTAAAAATACCTAGCAGAAAGCACCTAGCACTGCAACATCAGTTACATCACTTTTCCAATTAGTTACCGTAGTAATTTCAGCGAATATCACATGGAATATTGAATGAAAGCATTTTCTTCATAAATTTGTAGCGACTTTTCGTAAACTTCGGCGTTTTTCTTCGTAACTAATTACTTCTATATTACCCATATTCCGTAACACTTGTTACCGTCCCAGTTTCATCGCATTCAAGACTTTTATACTTGTAAAAACAAACTGCAAGTTTCTGACATTAAAACAATATTTCCAAAATAAAAATACGCGTTTAAGGTGCATGCGAACAAGCACAACAATGGAACTCCGTAACATTGCCAGGGGAAATTCCACTATTGCACAGTATGTGCTTTAAGTTTAAATTTAATTTAATCATCTGTGCCTCACTCACTTTTGATATCCCAGACTTTGGTTAGAAAAGCATCTTTTTCAGTCATCCAGCTAACTATAATTCCTAAATTGTAATTATGAGAAGGTATCTAATAATTATGTTCCAATGTACAGCACACACAGATTGCAGTTTTGATTCCTAGAAAATTGTAGTTTCCCCTTCAGAGCAAAAGTCTGATTTGTGTATATTACATTAAATTTTGTAAGGAATACATTAAGTGCTACAATATGCAAATGTTGCCAATACCAGTCTCAGCCTTTGTTTACCTATATGCAATAGACACTGTTGGAAAATAATTTTTCAAGGTTTAAACAAGGAAATTTGGAGCATTATTTGTAATAACAGTAATGCTAAATACTACTTTTCTAACTTCAGAGTAGTCATGATATCGAATTCAGGATGAAATCAATTACACAAGATTTATTGAACATTTTAATGTACTAATTGTTTACAAAGTGGCAAAAAAAGCATTCAAATCATAGTGCAAAAGTTACCTGCAAGTAATACAAAAAATGTAAAATGATCATTAACTTCTACAGTTAAATACAAAGAAAATGTACATTATTTATTCAATTTTCCACATGGAGTTAACATTACAATGGCTTTCTATACTACAATGAACACAATGAAACTATCTTTCAATTAGTAATGTAGCACCATTAGGATTAAAAAAATTAAAATACTTAAACAAAAATAAAATTATGGTAGTACATCGATTATCTGAATTCAGATCAACCAAAACATCTTAACTGAAGTTGTTTCAGTAAACAATTTTGTTTTACAAAATTGTGGGCTCTTGGTTGTGCCGCTAGTGCTGTGGTGCTCTAGGGAAGGTTAAAATAACTGTAGACCTAAACCCGCATGTAACAAGAGTATTATTTTGCATTTAAGATAAGTCACGATTGTGCAATTTTTCATAATAATCTTCTATTGTTTTGGTTGCATTAACAAAACCAGCCTGGCATTCTACAGAGAAAAAAGAATAAGATGTTCTATTGATCCAATGTTACACCAACTGGTTATAGTGAATTTTGATGAACTTGGCACTTTTTATTTGCGTTACATGGACAATTTTCAAATGTTGCTGATTTGTTTTTGATGACTGGGGGGAATAAATCAGCAGGTCTGAAACAAAATCCAGAAGAAAAAATTTTAACCACTGAAAAAGTTCCTAAATTAATTTTAATTACAAAATTTGAATACATTAGCTCTAGTGGTGGCATATTTTTAATCTATTACTCCAAAAAAATTATTGTACAGCGTGTATGCGATTTTGGGCCATGGGAGTGAAAGAAGTGTTGTAGCATAGACTACTCCTGAGGTCTTGTGAAACCATAGTGGGCACCAGTTCTACTCTTGTCACAGGATCCATCAGCACTTCCCAGGCAATAATACTTTCTTTGAACTTTAGCATTTGGCCCTTACTCTGCAAACTGACAATCTTGCAAGAAGAACATTTTGAACTTTTTCTTCCTGGCAAACCCGTAATTTTTTAATTCTTCACCGAAATGTGCAAAATATTTCTGTGTAGTTAAGAATTTTCATGCATTGTTTTGGAAGTGCTTCAGCACACTTGTCCACGATAGGGTACATTAGGATGGAAAAGAAAGAAAAAAAAGACTAAAGGAACTGAATTTAATTCACGGGCAAGAATTCCCTGACAAATGAATAAAAGTAGAATTTTTTTTTAGTTCACTGCCGATTTCTTAAAACATTTATTTTACAAGTTGACATATTTCATTGTGATTCTTAGCATTGAAACGTTTGTATTCAAGGTTTTCGACGCGTGCAGCAAGAACTGAAGTTCTTCCGTGGTCTTCATGAAACTTTTTCTGCAAATTGCGTAACTTCTAACAACTTCACATTCCATAGTAAATAATTCTGTGTAATTTTTAAATGTTTAAATACGAAAATTTATATTAATACCAATCAACACAACGTGACTTAAGACCTTTACGTGATACCCTAGTTCGATACAAGCCGTATTACCCGCGTGAAGTGGCACCACAGGCGACGTTGCACAATCGTGCAATGACACCTTTCCTACAGCAGGCAGACAAGTCATTAATTAATACACTGCTGCTATTGCATTTTCCCAGCAATTTTACCATAATGTATTTACATTTTTGTTGCTGACACCATAGTTTTTAGTGTCACTGCACTAAAACGTCTGGACCACCCAATTTATTGTCCGAACCTTTATTGTTCAAACAAATTCGGTTTTTATCATTCTTTATAAGTAGATAATTTAAAATTTGAATCTGTCAAGTGTTGACCATTAGAATACCGGTAACGACAAAACAATTCGAAAAGCACAACAAAACAATTCAAAACTGATCATGAAAGCCTGAGCGGTCTTGGCTCCCTCAGTTTCCTATACGGGGAGGGTCAAGGGAAAAAGGCCTACGAAGACCTACAAAAAAGGTTACGCCTACGGCGCACGCGTTATTTCTGCTCTTAACGCTTCTTAAACGTACCTCCTAACGATTATCACGCGGTTTTTAACTGAATGTATGATGTAATCATTCGTGACAATTTGTGCGTCGTATGAATCATCTCCTGCAACGAAAGTTGTTTATGGTATAAAAAATAAATTACACAATTAAAGAAAATACAAAATACATGCTTACGTTAGGAAGACTACATAAAGCTTCATATCAGAGTTTTCGAAACAAACCAGTATTTCCACTACTCAATGAGAAATTTGGAGTTTTAGTTTTCCCCTGGTCGACGGCGATTTGCCTGTGGAGAGAAAGTCCTAATCGATGTTAAACGTTTTGTACGAAAGTTCATTAACTCAAAGGCAAACCTACGCGCAAGTTTTATTTACTATTCTGTACTGCCCCGTAATTAAGAACGCTACATGTTTCACATGTCAGTAAATTCCTGAAGACTGAAGTAACGGTACACGCTTGCAACATTTGTCAAAAAAGGAAATTTACCGCGCTGCTAATAGAGCGTAAAATGTCATACATATTGCTGCACATATGTTCATTAGCCTATAGTAATTATTTACATATATTAACATCCAAATAAACATAACATGAAAAATTATTTTACCTTGGAAAATCTTCGACACAACACTCGCTCATCATAAACTGTTGAGCCTTGCATTTCGGGCAGTGGTCGATGTCCATAAGGAATTTCACCTGCAAGAAGAAAATAATTTTAACTTTAATAACAATAAAAAAAATGAGTTGGGTTTTAGAAAACTAGAAATACGTACTCCAACACAGCTCGACAACTACACGTTACTTTCCCTAATATATCTGTTCATAGATTAAAATGTGACAACTTACGTTTGGATGACTCTTGCACTGAATTTGCAATCGCCCCATACAATGAAATCCGCAACAGTGGCACAACACAACATAGTGTGGTCGGTCGCAAATACACCCTTCGATGCACATAGCATGCGACCAACCAAGACCTCGACCGTTCCAGCAAGCACGCACGTCCATTTTCCCGCTGGCACTACACGGAAGACAGTACAGTTACTAACACAAACAGTCGCAAACTACCCACGAAGAAATTCTCGCGCCTTATAGTATTGCTTCGAAAGTGTTCCGCCCTACAGCACACCGGCAGAACCACTGTTTCAGCAGATGGCGGTGGACTGGCGGATGAAGGCCCTACCAAACCCCCTCCCCTCTCCCCAGTTAGTTGCATGCCCGGTAAGTTACGACCAATCATCGTAGAGCATTTCGGAAAATACAGATGTCTCTAGCAAATGAAATACAAATTCTAATATTTGATTTTGTTGCTAATGTAATTTTATACAATAACTATTATTTTAAAATATTTCTTAATAATCCCGTATTCAATTTCGTCTCTGTAATATCATTTTGATTTTTTTTAACTATTCACAATTGGTTTCATGACATAAGCAGGGGCGGATCCAGAAACAAATTTTGGGAGGGGAAATTACAAATATTTTGGTCGAAGGTGATCTTGTAAAATGTCGCAGGCTCATGCTACACTCAGCTCATGCTGTGATACGATTTTATTCGTTTTAATAAGTATCCGTAAATATTTGTTCTTGAAAGTTTCGTGACAAGTTAAAATTGAGTTACAAAAAAATTTTAAGTGGGAAAATTTCCCTCATTTTCCTCCCCGTGAATCCGCACCTGCTAAAGAAAAGAACAGATTTCAATTCAATTGTTCTGTAACAACGGCGACTCTATTTTAATTCTAAATGAGGTATGTAACGCAAGTAAATTCACAAGCATTCTCAGCCTAAAACAAGACCCAAGATTGTTATGGTAAAACATATTTTACTAGTAAATACTGAATGAATAAAACATACTGTAAGGAGAATAAAATTATAACTTGGATGTTTCAATTAATAAATTCAATTATTTTTTACCACCAGCGGCCAGCGGCATTAAAAATGCTACTGAACAAAATCATACAAAATGGTTTTTCAAAAAGTAGCATGCACGTTGCTGAAAAGCAACAAATAAACTGTCGTATAACACTACAAGAAATTAAATATTTCAACAAAAACAGTATTCACTAATACTGCAATAACAGTGAAGTGTAGTACATAGATACCAATTCAACAATCTCTACCTACCAAGTATATCAAATAAGTTGCAGTTCCATAACACATCTAGTAAATAGCAAATGTTTAATGGCGGGCGGCGTCTTCCCTGGAGCCTTGCTGTCGCAGTGACGCACTGAATACGAAAATTCAGTCAATACGCACAGTGTGCGAATAGGCGGAATAACACAATAAAAATAGCATTTTTAAGGCAAAATCGAAACTTTTCCCCCCCACTAATTCTTGGGTATCCAATGAAACCATAAATATTTCTCATATGATTGAAGTCTGCATGGTATTCTTCTAAATTCTGCGAATTTTTGTAAAAATGTCTTAAATTGACATGTAAAAAAGGGGGAAATCAGGGATTTAATATATGTAAGTAAATAAACTGTTTTGACCCGTTCAGAATTATTAGGGAGGTCACACGCCCGCCCTTATGCACTCATAAGTAAATGCCTATTACAAATTTATTAATAGCATATTGCGTTTGTTTATCCAATTTTCTACTGTATTACGTAATATTTAAGGCATTTTTTTAAATCTCCTTTTTCAGAAACACTTCTGCTTCGGTATTAACAAATTGTACAATGTCTTTTGAAATGTATTCGTTTTGACTTTTTGATTATGTTCATATTAAAAGGAGAAATTGACATTTTGGGTGTTTTCTTTCTATTTCATCCCTTGGTGACTTGACATCAGTAGAACTTGCCAGAAATATTTATGGGCAGGTCAATTGATTATTCATGTTGTTTTGTATGGAGATAAATTTTCATTTAAAGACAATGCCAATTTAGAATAAATGATTTTCAGATTTTTAAATGTCAGTTGACAATGGTAAAAAACTTGACAGTCGTCAATTACTAAAAATCTATAAAAAAAATTTGGATACTGTAACGCAAAACTTGATGGATAAAAAAAATTTGTATGTTTGTACATAGTAACTGACTCCAACTACATACTGGTATAATATTAATATTGAATCTTGAATTAATGTTGAATCTAAACTGAGATTCATTTTTTTTAATACATTCTTATCGTTTTATTCAAGTAATAATTGACTTAGCTGAACAAAGAATATTATTTAGCAATGTAAACGTCACAAAGTGATTATGCGTTATATTATTTTGTAGATGCGTTTTTAAAATATTTTTTGGAGTAATTGTTAGCGCATTTCTGCGTAGTTTTAAGTCATGAAATGCTCCTAATAATATATTCTAGCATAATAGCAATCCAAATTCTTTTAGACGTTTATTTTTATACATCATCAGTGCACAAGAAAAGTGACTCATGTATTTTTTTTTCTTTTCGCCGGGAATGGTTTTTGTGGCAAATAATTCGAAATAAGAATTCTTACATAGTTCAAGTCTCTAGATTTGACGTACAGATTTTGAAGTGTGGTGATAGTACGTGTATCAACTGTATTAACGGAGAGATATAAATTGGAACCTTATTTAATCCATGCTCATTAAAGTCCACAAATGTACTGATTGTTCAAATGTATTATCAGCTTGTAAATAAGTTTAATTAAAACAGTTGTTGTAGAGATGCTGAAAGTGGTGTCCATCAGCTCGAATGCATTCTAGGCTCTACTAGAGTATATTTTGATTTACTGTTTGATTGAAATCATGCGGGATTGCGACGATTTTCTCCTCAATATCCTTCAATAGAGATTTAGGTCAGGTGATCAGGGAGGTTATAACCCACGACTGAAGTATTCGATCGTGACTTAACTTAAAAAATTCTTTATTGCGTTAAAGTTAATAGATGGTAGAATTTTATCGAAAGAATGTTTTCTATTCATATATATTTTTACACCAAAGAAAATTTCATCGCGCCTGCACAGAACGAACGTACACCGGACATTGAATTATCGGGAAGACCGCTTCTCGAGTGACCAGCCGGCTGCGAATTGTGGGCGTCAGGGTGGGCAGTCACTCGGGGAGGAGGGTGTAGGCTCCACGCAGCGTGGCCTGGCGTCGCCGTCGCACTGTGATCTTGAGAGCGGAAAAATATGTAGTATAAAACGTCAAAACATGTACATAAATATGCAGGGAAAACAGTGAGAATATGTAATAAATATGTAGAATCGGATTTAATATGAAATATTAAAATACACTAAAACACATTTACCCAATATCAAATTGCATTTATCAAAAAAATTCCTAAATAACTTTTAAAAATAATACAAAAGCTAAAAAAATATTTGAAGAGCACAAGTTGATGTATCCATTGCACCATACAATTTACCATTCAGTAATAAAAGCTTCGTCTATTGTACTCCAGGACGGTAGTTTAGCAGCCAGACTAGACACAATAGAAGTTCTCGTATAAGCTGGCAATATCTTCAACCAGTAGTATTCAATGCAGCGTGCAGCATTCTCATCGAAGTGTTACCCGTCGGCGATCGCCGAAGGTTCTCGGATATTAAGGTTAAAGATCACGAAACCCGGCGTCAATTTCACCCCTAAAGTTGAAAATAATCTCGGTTGCTGACGCCCACTTCCCGCCACTGAGTTAATTGGAGCTGGCGCGCCGGACTGTAAGAATATTCGACAGCTCTTCCCGACGTGCATCTCGAACACTCAATATTAATTTAGGAAAAAATCTGATTTTGTGAAGATATTTATTTTCATAACATTTCATTTTCATAAAACTTTCAAACAAATTGTGAAATTTGCAAAATATGTATAATAGAACTAAATGTGTAAAAGTATGTAACGATAAAATTTGATACTCTGTTAGGACGGCAGCGATTTGATAAGATTACGGAACCTGCGTCCGTCCATCCATCACTCAAGGATAGACCCTTTCCGGTCCAGTAGAGGCAAATTTTTTGTTTGTGTTTTCATACAAATTTACAGTGTGCTTCTTATCATAATGAAGTGTTATACTCGTGACCTTCGAATCAATAGAAAAGTTACTGTCTGTATGAGATTTTATAAAACGTACTCCAATCCCCCTTTCCTACTCTTCAGAGCAAAATTTAACGGTGCAGTCTTTCCGATTTTTGCTAATATCTTGAAGACAGTGAATAAATCCACCAAAATTATTTGCAGGATTCTTAAATCACATACAAATTCCTACTAAATACATTTGTATTCATCCAAACACCGCAATTAGGCTCGGAAGGTAAAAGTGGCAGGGCAGAGTTCGACAGGAATACACAATACAAATAATCCATTCCTTTTCTTAATGAAAAATACATAATTATGATTTATAAATAACCGAGCTACGCAGGGTAGTTCAGCTAGTTGCAAAAAAACTATTTGAATTAATATTATTAGACTTTTGCTTTTGTTGGCTGCCGTCATCGAAAAAATCGAAGAATCGAAAAAAAAATTATTATTATAAATCTCAATTTGCCACATTTAATCTTTCAATGCGGGATGTCATCGCCAGTTGTTGTGCGAAAAGTGTTGTTTTTATTTTCAGTTGTACACGTCAAGGGTTTTCCCTACGTTTCGCGGGAAGCTATCTACAGAAGGTAGTGACCGTGTGCCTCCCTTTGTGGCTCGTCGCCTAAGCACCATCCGCCAGTCGCTCGACCCATCCGGTGGTCCAAAGATACCAGCACTCTACCTGTTTTGCGGAAATCCAACTCACACCTTTCACTCGACCGCCGCAAAATTCGTCTGCAATTCACCCTAGGCTGGTTAGAAAAAGATTTGGGTATCTTTGTCAAAAATGAAAGTGACCCGTTTTTAAATTGAATTTATGTGTACAACAACCGTTTAACTACGTTCATTTTTTAAATGTATAAACTAACTTTGACAAGGAATTTGAGATTTTTTCTAGACTGGCCGGTCACTTTTTTAAAGGCAAAAAGACCTATAACAAAATATAGGTCAGCTCCTTTTCTAAACCAATTTATTTTATCAGAATCTTTAATAACTATAGAGAAATTTAGTATAAAAGTCGCAAAATTACGCCACCTTTGTGACACGTTAAATTTTGCTCTGAAATGTACGAGAATTATTAGTACGACATTGTTAGAACACGTTTTTCACAGAGTAAAATGTATGTTTTAGCTATTGAGATCGTTTTTCATGAAGAAAATACAAAAACTCATAGGGATGCTCTTGGACAAAGTCTGGAGTTCGTATTTTGGCAGGGACACACTCATATGGACAATTCAGTTTCAATTTGGGCAGCATAATGTAGATTTTTAATCTTTAACAGGCCTCAGTTCCCCACTGGATCCGGATCAGTGATGTAGAAGACTTTGGTCGTAGAGTGGAATATTTCATACGGATGGGTTGACCATCTGATGCATTATCGTTGGTTCGATTACGCTCACCATGAATCCATCGGATTTGATGTCAGTCACTTTTGCGGCCAAAAGCGTGCCCTCGAAGTTACCGGCAGAAAATCGCTCACTTTGAAAGCTTCTGTAACCTGATTGTTGGAGTTGTTGCTGATAAGCGGGGGCGTATGACTACTTCTGCAAATCCCCGACAGCGATAGACTGTATAATTTCCAAGAAAACGACGATAGAGATTAATAAAATTCTTGCGCGTGATACGCCGATCCTCGAAGCAAATTTTGGAAATCTAAACCTTGCATATTATTCCGCGAAGAATTTCATGCGCCGACTATAGACTGTACCTCAAATATGCACCATAAATGTGACTCATTTATCGAAATCCCAACGAGATCAGCAGTCAGTGTAAAGATAGTTTGTCACATCATGAACTCATTGTAAAATAATATGAAACTGTAATATTTGCAGTTTTATTAGTGTGCACAATGTCTTGCAGGGAGTGGGGTATTTGTGATAAAACGTTGAAAGATGGAACGTAGACAACTTCTGTGTAAGAAAAGAGGTTGGAATATTACATTGGAGCCAGAGAGAGGCGACAAGATGGTTAGTTTTTTTCATTTAAATGAAACTCACAGATTAAATTCCACAATAACTATAGGAGGCAACACGGAAATGAAAGATTTATTTATGCTCAACTACGTTCATCCATACCTGACTTTGTCTTCAAAACTCATTGTTTTATTTGTGGAGAGAAGGTACCACGAGGCTTTGCGAAGAAACAAATCAAAAAGCTTCCCTCAAAACTAAATCTAGTGTACCCTGTGAGGACATAGCTATTTAAGAAACTGTGTTATGACTCGTGAGAAATCGTAATGATGATTTTGGAAGTTCTATGGTATATTGCATAGAGGTAGTAAATGTCTTGCTTACTGGTGAATCACATGCATGTTTGATGTGCATGAAAGCACTACATCTGACCCAAAGGAGACAGGAGCACAAATCATAGTCTGACCCTGCATAGATTATGTATAATCAATGAGGCAAACTATTTTTAGTTTTCTAGGATACAGTGTCGAGGAATACCAATTTACAATTGAAGATTTGATAAAAGTATTTGAAGGTAATTTTCTTCCACATCCAAAAATAGTTAACGTGAACTTCATATTGTATTTTCCATGGATTTACAGATACTCCGCGCGAGTAAACATGACTCCATTGATTCCTTAAGTATTGAAGTGTTAATCATTTAACAATGCCAATTATTTGTTCTCTGGAGACGGGTTGACCTCTTTCAAGCATAATAAACTGAAACTAGAGCATCGCTGCGACGTAGAATGGCTGGAAGAGCTATTCTCCCGCTCTGGACAGAGTCCCAAAAAGTAACAGTTTTTCTGCGCGATCTAGCGACTAAACAGTTTTTCAGAAATTTAAAGTTAATGTATGCAATCTGTAGCAAATGTTATTTACTTTAATGTCTTAAATAAAAATTGTTTCAATAAAATGGAGAGTTTTGAGGATATAACCAAAAAACTAAAAACAGGGCGAAGTTTTTTTCTTTTTTTTTTTGCAATTTTCTTTGCGGAAGACGACTTTTTTGAGGTGGCAAACATCAAATTCGAAAACATATAGCACCGTTGAGAAAAAAACGTCCGGAATTTTTTTCTGGATGGGGCCCTACTGAACACCAATTGACTGTATTATCACTTTGAAAGAGGAGGCGTTTGAAACAGGATGTATTTGTTGCATGGGTTTTCCTCCACTTGCAGCAGGTAATAAGATTTTGGGAAACAAAGCTCCACTCCCCGGCCGGAAGCCCAACACACAGGACGTGAAAGGCATTTGTTTATTTCCCGGTACTTCCAAGAAGTTTTGTATGAACAAGAGCAGAATTGCTTCGCAAACTCTTAAAGGATTAAATTTGTACTGTCCATTAAATTAAATAATTCTAAAGATACAATTAGAAGTAAAAATTATACAATTTAAAGAAACTTCGGAAAGTCACGGAAAAAGTAATGGAAGATAATGTTGCACAACATAAATATTAAATAATTATTTCGTCAACTATGGTCATTAGTCTCGTAGGTCTAGTGCATTTAATATTACGGGAGATGGGTTGACCTTTGGCCCTGCTGGATGGCGAGATCCGGTCGGCTTGTGGGATTTACCAACCACGTATCTCTTACCATTGGGGTAACGTCACATACGGGACACCGTCGGTACTCCCAAACCTAGGTCATTGCGGACAGAGGCACTGCAATGACATCAGTCCTGAGCCACCTAAGATGACTGCGATTGTTGAAATCAATCACATTGCTTTAAAAATGGTCGGATAATACGTTATTCTGTTAGCACAAATCTGTGATTTATACGAAGAGTAACATCGTTCAACATTGCACAAAATTGATATACCATATTTTAAACGATATATTAAATTATACTAGATTACTAACATTTACTATATATAATCGTCCAATTTGAAAAGTGAAATGTCAAGTTGTAGTATAAGAAAGAGACACTTGAGTACATGAAATTTTTATTTCTATTAAAATTTGAAATATAACGACTATTGCCAAAAAATTGTTAAAATATCATCTATCCTTCAAAAATAAACTAAATATCAAAAATATATCTTTACAAAATACTCTATTTTAATAAGATTTTTAATAACTAGATATCGGATTTTTAGATAAATGTCTTTTTTATTCCTTTAACATAAGACATCGGAAATTAATTATATATTCAATGATTTTTCGATATTACAGGAACTACATTTAGAATGCTTTAAATGTGTACATCAACTAATTTTTAGTTTCAGTGTAAATATGCCTATTCATCCATTTAATAGCTCGTTTTCGGATTTAAAAAAATTGAATTGACTTGTTTCGTAACCGAATAATTGCAAGGAGAGAGAATTTTTTTCTTGGAACACCATCGCAAGCAGTATCAGCACTTCTTATCTCTAGCGGTTGCATCAAATTACAATAAGAGGAAATCGATTGGATTACTCCGTAGAAACGTAGTACGTGCTTATTTTAGGCTATATTTCAGTGATAATGTATTTTGTGGTTTTAATGAACAATTGATATGCTCTGGTTTTAATGCTGAAACAAAGCACCAAGATAGATATTAGAGTGATACTGACTAATAAACACATTTCTCAGAATTTATAAAATGTCACTTATACCGTTCTGGTTTTCAGCCATTCATATTGGGCATTTATGTTAATCTCGATCTGAGGTGCCACAAAATTCGATTGATCATTCCACCAATTTTCATCTTAGACTTTTATGACTTAGTTCACCGCATGATGAAATTAAATGTCTTTGCATCTTAGTTCTCTGATAATTATCTCCAAAATTAAACCAAGCTCCAAACTAAAGTATAGAAATAGTAATAGAAATATCTTCAGCTTATGAAATGACTTACAGTAATAAAAGGCACAGATTCCAGCTTTATCAATTTAGTTAGTGTTTGTATATTGTGAAGCAAATTTGGCAAAATAATTTGTTCCAGACGTTTTACAGAAATGTGTATTTCATTTTATTTTTGTATATCTCTCTTGACTCTAATTACCATTGACATAAGGTGACCAGACGTCCCGTATAAGCCTTTCGCTTATTTTTAGTCCCTGACCTGTATTTTGTTGACAGGAAAACGGGAAGCTAAAACGTCGCTTTTTTGTTAGAATGATTTGTCGGCATTTTTTTAAATATATACCCGAGTGGTTCACATCTATCGATGTTTCTCGGTTCCTCTTTTCCAGCTTTCTCTATCCATTACATCTTCCTCTGTCAAATTTCAAGTTGCCATCGCAGTCAGTATTCCTTGTTTCCATGGGGTTGATGGTCTGCCCCGTCGTCTTCTGTACGGAGGTATCCATTTATATGCTTGTTTGGGCCATCTCAATTCGGGCATTCTCAGCAGATGTCCGTTCCACTGAAGCTGGTTTCGTTCTACATTATCTATTGTATCCTTTTCAATTTCCATTTTCTCTTTTATTTCTTCTTTGCGTATGTGGTGTAAACGAGATATTCTGCAACTTCGTCTCAAAAAGTCCATTTGAATCGTCAATAATCTCTTTTTGCTTTTTTGGTTAGTTCCCATACTTCCGAGCCATGTGACAATACTTTTTATTAATGTACTGTATACATCTTTATTTGTTTTCTTTGATAACTGGGAGTTCCACAGAATTTTAGCATAGCATATTAATAGCATATTAATAGCATATTAATAGCATTTAGCATATTAATGACTCGTTTCCCGTGATTTATCTTATTATTAATATCATTATTATTTGTGCCCTCTTTTGAAACTGTAAAACCCAAATATTAAAAATTATCACATCATTACATTTTATCATTTCCAATATGCAGATCATTTCCATATTTTCATGTTACCATTTACTTCGTTTTGGACAAATTTATTTCCAATCCCCATATTTCAAATTCCTGTTTAACTTTTCTAAACATATAGTTAATATCCTGCTCACCCTCAGCCATGATGACTAGATCTGCGAAAAGTAGCACATCCAGAGTTGATTCTCCAATTTCCATTCCCATTACACTGCATTTCCTCCTCCATTCTCTCAGAGCTTCGGCAATGATCATGTTAACAAAGAGTTGGGGACATACAGCACCCCAGTCTCAATCCTTTAGAAAGTATTATATCATCTGATACTTGTCCGTTTACTTTCACAACACCTTTACTGTATTTACACATTTTCATAATGGTGTTAACTAATTTACAATAACATTTTTGTTCTAAAATTTTAAGAAGTCTGCTAATGGGAATACTGTCATATGTTTTTGGAGGTCAACAAACAATAATTTAGATTCTCTTCCTCAGGTTTTCTTTTTTCTAAAATTTGTTGGATACAGAAAATGTAATCTACGCAGGAACGACCAGCCGTAAAACCGCTTTGTTTTTCCAGATTTTCTATCCCTGACTCTATTATTCTTTTAATTATTCGCTACTATTACGGTCTACTAATTGAACTTGTGACACTAATGCTTCTATTGTTTTCACATATTTTTATTGCCTTTTTTATAAATTGGTATAATTTCTGCTTTTTCCCATTCTTGAGGAATTTCTTCTTGATCAATGAGACATTTATTAAATAGGTTTGCAATAATTTCTTACATTCGATCCGGAGAGTGTTTTAACAGTTCAACTGCGGCCTGGGCCTGGGTATCTATAATTTTTCATCCCCTTCAGATATTTAGTTGTTTTAGAGTTATTTTTGGAAGGTCATCCTGTATTTGTACATTATCTGCATTATAAATAATGTACTTGTATTCTGTTCTATCCTCTCAGAAGTTTTTGAAAATATGCTGCCCACTGTTTAATAGTGATAAGTGACATTCTGTATTTACATGACACATCTGTTTTTAGTTCTTTTATTGCTTTCCATGCGTCTCTAGATTTATTGCTTCCCATTAACCTATTTACTTCAGAGCATTTGTCAGCATTAAATGCCAATATTAAATGTAACATAATTTATTCTAATAAATTCAGAAAAAAAACTTTGCGCGACAAGATATTCTGCTTATGTGCTTCATAAGAAGACTGTTTAGAGACTCGGTTGTGGTTTCTAGGAAGACCAAATGTAGCTATCGCGTCATTTCAACTTGTATATGCTTTATCGCTAACGATATCGTTACGGAGAAATTCAATAATTCTATTCTGCTTCTGAGAGTGTTTCTGAGACTTAGTATTCAATCTTAATTGATAACTACTGACCTACTTCGTAAGGAATGAAAGTGCAAATTTATCAAATGCGTTTTTTAATATTTCTAATGTTCCTTACTAAGGGGTTCTTTGGTTTGGCGTGAACTGAATGCTACTACATCATGAAAGTGATTGTACTTATGTATTTATTCAATTTTTATTTCCAACTAATATTTAGAGAAAAATAGGGTTTGACGACCTCTTCTGTCGCCTTTATCGGTGAGACGAAAACTAAAATGTTATGTTTTGATGATTTCAGAAAAAACATTGCAGAGTTTTATTTACCACACATTGCAGAGTATTACTTTACCACATTGGAGGTGCTGCAAAGAACCTAAAAAGCAAGTGAATTTTTTCTACGTGTGTGACGCAGAAAAATTGATTCTAAGATGTTCTGACGTAATTTGAAGGGTAGTGAAAGTACATATTACAATTACAAAAGTAAAACACTTAATGAGCTACAAAAGCAATTTCAACATTCAGCGTATACATAGAGGGAACTTCGCACGCAACCACTATATTTCATATTTTTTTGAACGCACTCGTTGCCTCAACATGCACAGTCCTTTCGTAGGGTACGTGTGAACCAACACGGTCGTCTCATCTCTTCCATCCATAAAACGCACCGGAGTTGTGATTCAAAAACCAGTGTCGCGTGTTAACGCATCTCGCCGCTGCCTTCACGTGTGTACATTTCTACTCTTCATCGCGTTCAAAAATTCATAACGCTCCACATTTGTAGGGAGTACGGATGGACGCCATACGGAACGGTATCCAATGTCATTTACTTGAAAGCCAGGGAAAACCTTTTTCCCCGAGGCCCACTCTCGAGCGATGAATTGAACGCTACGACATTCAAGGCAAGACGCATCTTTAATTACTTGAAAAACTTCTTTCAGATCGCGTGAGCTCTCCTTCCGAAAGAAATAACAACACGTTTTCCCCGGAAGAGGCGGCCCGGCGAGCCAGGAGGTGCGGCGTGGAGGCTGCAAGGCGAGAAATCGCGCACGCGAAGGGAAGGACGAAGGTGCAGCGCAGTGCACCGCCGCGTCGCGTATGGACCCGTCCCTCCACCTACAAGCGCTTCACCTCCCGTTTCTTTCCCTCCCCGCCAGCCCTAAACTCCCCGCCACCCCAGCCAAGCATGCTTCCGCGGGCTGCAGTTGAAGTTGCGCCATTGACCGAAAACGAGGCCTCTCCGGGTGCTAGCGCTGGCGAGTCTCCTCTCCTCCAAATGAGGCGAATCAAATCGCCCGAGCGATACGGTCAAAATAAAACTTCCCCCATTCTTTTTATCTGCGAGATTAGAATTCAGCTTCCGAGTTGATTAAATCCTGAAATTTTATAGGAACGTGTATAGATTCGGCCCTATCTCAGAATCGCATTTCTTTCCGTCTCGTTTCCTCTCCTAAAAGAAATCGTCCCGAGTCCTTTAAAGGAAAAGTTGAGAGTAACCTTTTCAAGCGAACACGAATTCAGTATCCCTGGGTCTCGCATGCGCCAGGTTGGCGGCGACCGCGGCGGAGGGGAATGTTTTGAAAAGAGGACGTTGAGAAAGGTTGTCGATTTCTTCGACCATATGAATTCATATTTTAGGAAATGCTATTCATATGCCCCCCCCCCCCCAATGTAATGTGGAGCCTATACGCGCTTTCACGATCTTGAAAAGAGGAGAAATCTCCAGGCTAGTGCGTCCACGTATTATTTGTGTTTTTATATGGAGCACCCATTTTGTGGTTCAATTCACATCACAGTTGTACTAAGAACTGAATGAAAAAAACAAAAACAAAAAAAAAACTACGCTGCGGAGATTTAACTACTACTACTACGATCATTCTTTGCGAGCCTTAAATGAGTATTCTTTAAAGTGAGAATAAATGTGTGACAGGTAAGTCGTAAATTATATTTAAATTGAATAGTACTTGATGTTATTTTCGTAAAGTTGGAAGATATTCTATTTCACGTTTTAGAATATTATTTTATTTAATTTCTTTTTAATATGATGGATACAATTTATCAGATATATTAGCTTAGCGGTACGCTTCCGGTGGGTATTTTAATGTTGTTTTTTAAGCTACAGTGCAAGTTCATCATGAAAATAAATTTTGAACATCGGGCTCGACGAACCTCGAGTAAAGAAGCATATATCAAAATTGCGTTTTTATTATCATTTTGATGCATCAAGCAACGATTCATGTTATGTTGGAAAGGCAGTAAAGTGATTCACAACGTGTCAATATTGTAGGTAAAATCCTGCAAAGCTCTTTTTTCTGGAATTCTTCGAGGAGAATTGAATGAGTATTTTAGTGAATAACGAGTTAACGTAGGTGCTATTAAAGAACACCAATAACGTTAAATATGAAGAAAAAAATGAATTCCTATTTATAGTAAATTACGTCCTCTTCTTCTTCTTCTTCTTCTTCTTCTTCTTGTTTTTCTTTGTGTAGTCACGTTGTGTTGTTTTGTACGCCCATGTTCCGAACCAAATGTATGTGATGAAGAACCAATATATGTTGAAAGATAAGATGGCGGTAGAGAATATTTACATTCTTCCCTGAATGACACACAACACACACGTTCCGTAATATGATTCATTCAATAGAATGTTTTAAAGACAATTTTCCCCCCTTGGATCGTGGAGAGTAACTGCACCCACACACTTCCCTACACACGTCCTCACGGCTGTTCTCCGTCAAAAGCCCTCTCATGACTGCTTCTCTAAGGGCCATCTGGTCACGCGCACCACACACACACAAGCACACACACACACACACACACACACACACACACACCGTGACTTATCGTCTTTCTAGCACGATCGGCCCTGCCGTCCTCTGCGCGGCCAAACATTTGAATAGCTGTGTGAGGTCTCCGCGATATCACACACGCCCGTCCTGACAAGTTAATCGCCCTCGAGAACATCATCGTGGCGACACGGCATTTTTCTATGACAACAAAAACAATAAAATAAAAAAAAATAATGGAACAGAAAATCAAAATCAATGGTCCTCTTCGTTGTCGTCATCATTCATCACCATTGTCGTCATGATTATCTTCACGTTCATCATCTTCGTGGTCTGAATAACACGGTATTAACTTATCTGCTGTTGCAGTTGAGGTGTTAGAGACCTCAATGTCTTTTGTATCACGTGTGTGTCTTTTGTATCACTTTCTCACTATTCTGTTAGGTTCTACAAAATTAGTATATAACTTTGCACCAGGTTGAGTTCTTTTAATTGCCCCTTGTTGTTATCATATAACATATGTAGGTGAGCCAAGTGAAAACAGGAAATACCCTGTATAAAATCGAAAATGCTGCCATTGCGATCAGACCCGGTACGCACGAGCGTGCATTCTCTGCCATCAATTGGCGTTGACCCCACGTGAACCAGCGGCGCCATATGGGCGTTTACAATATGGAGGTCCTTCTGTTGGAAAACAAAGAAAAACAGCGCGGAGTGATCCGTTTCCTTCACAGTGAAGGCACGAAACCAATTGAAATACATTGACGCATGTTGATACAATTGTATGTGTATCGCAGACTCGGGTGTACGCACGGTGTAAGCAATTCAGTAGCAGTACAAATATGCCTGGCCGAGGCCAGGCCAGGCACATCGTGATGTGACTGCTGAGGCGATTGCAGCGGCGGAGATGGTGCAGGATATACGGGTAACCATCGATGACATTGCAACGGCATTACAGGCTCTGCTCAGGATGTTGTCCTGATATCGAAAAAGTAGGTAATTGTTCTTCCTATATGCATTTAATTTCATCCTCGAACACATCGTGCCGTTAGATCCACGTTTTGTGGATCCTTCATGCCAAAAAATTGATTGACAGGAAAATGTATGTATGTGTGTTCGTCCGTCCGTGAATGCATGTGGGGCAAAGCTACAGTGTAAACCGTTCATGCATTTTCTCCAAAATTGGTATTCCTTTATCGATTTGGCCGAGATCAACGCCCTCCTAATTTGAAACATATATTTGTATTATTGGGGATAGTTTATACGAAGCCTCAACATTTTTAAACTTTTCAAAAAAGGTTCTAATTTTTTTGAATTAACTTTTTCCCCGGATGAGATAAAGAACGCTCAAAAAGTGACCCAGATCTTACGAGTAAATTCGTTGTGCTCTCTACAGTTTCGAAAATTCCAGTAATTTTAAAAAAAAATTCGGCGCCATCCAACAATTACAATATTGAGAAAAAGGTATTTTTCCAGAATATAATGTTTTTCAAAGCTAGCTATGAATATCTGTAATTTTTAGAAAGTGTTAGTTGTTTTGGAGTAACTTGCGTGCAATATAGACAATTTCAAACAAGTATTTTCTGAAAAATGAAACTGATTTT
Organism: Gryllus bimaculatus; assembly: GCA_017312745.1. NCBI lineage: Eukaryota > Metazoa > Arthropoda > Insecta > Orthoptera > Gryllidae > Gryllus > Gryllus bimaculatus. The sequence continues at coordinate 20,802,243 of BOPP01000004.1, read as the reverse complement.
TTTTTAAATTCTCTTCTCCAATAGAGCAATGTCCACAAGTAAACATGTCGCAGATCTCATTTCAGTGAATACTGTATTTATGAAATTAACAATATTGCGTAACTAAAGTTGTGGTGATACAAATTAAATGTGTTCTATAACATTCCTAATTAAATGTGTTCTATAACATTCCTAATTAAATGTGTTCTATAACAATAGAAAAAAATATTATCATGAACAACATTTTGAAAAGACGAGTATACTGCGATTAGTCACTTAACATCACGAGCTGGCACGAGAGGACGTTGTCATCGAATCGGGAACTTCGTTACAACTTAACTTTTTGTTATTGGAGGTCCCGATTGACTTACAGTATCCCTCTTACTTTCAGCTCGAGACACTTAAAATAAATTTCTGTTTTAATTCCAGATTGAGGTTAATCAATTAATAAAAATATTTTTTCTTTAAAACGACTCTATTTTAAAAAAAAAGTGGGTTCGAGCCATCTACGCACACTATCGCTGTTCAGAAAACGTCGGTTTGCTTAAACTCCGATTTAAATGGAGTGGCCCTTCAAGGTCACGAGCAGGAAGGAGAGGGTCATTGGAATTCACTCGGGACCTCTGTTATGACTTAAATTTTTGATATTGGCGCTCTCAATTGGATGCCAGTGTCCCGCTCTCCGTCCAGCTCGTGATCTTGAAACGCCTTTATGTTTAAATCGAAGTATAGTGAGAATTGTAATAGTTTTGGCTGCATTAGTTATTTGTGTCATTGGTTTTCTTGTGTACTTTCCTAAAGGAAATATAATTATTTTTTTTCTCGAGGCTGCCTGATGAAACTACGTTTGACAGTGTTTTTGAGAGGGCATCCAGTGTACACTTCCCCTCCTTTGTGACATCAGTCGAGTAGGCAGATTCCTCGCACGAAGTCTACTATTGGCATTGTATATTTCTTGGCATATGCCACATCTGAAGTTTTTCTCGCACTAATTGAGTTCACGGTACATGCACATTATAACAGTTAATTTTTTTGTTGTTGTTATTTAAGGTCGCATCAACTACTAGGTCATTAGCGACCACTACTGGTAACCACTATGGTAACTGTGGGTTGACACGATAATGATGATGATAGGAGGTGAAAGGACGAAACACAATACAACCATGCCCGAGGCGGGACTCGAACCCGCGATCCTTTTTTCCGAGTTCGCTACTGCCTTAGCGATCTCGGCCACCGGATCAGCTCAATTTTTTTTCTGGGGCTTTTCCAGCTTCTGCGGCTGTCGACTTCGACTTTCCACGCCGGGTATCCAATATGTGCCTCATGGGGACACATTTTAACCTTGACACTAGACACACTTGCGGGCTCCTCGGTCTGCGGGCAGCAGTCTCACTAGGTCGTCCGCGACAACACACATTCATGAAAGACAAGGGACAACCATACCCATGGTGGGACTCGAACCCGCGACCCTTGAGACAGGCGCTGAGTCGGAACACGCTCTAGCCACATCGACCATCCAGATTGACATTAATTTCACTCAGTATATTAACCTCATACACCAAGAAGTAAAAGTCAGAAGCATTGTCAGTAGCTTCTGGCGATAACTACCGCGCGCGTTTACACAGCGCACGAACGGTCGGAGCGAGATTGTCTGTTCGGGCGCGACGATGTTTACACAAACATGAAAAAGTACTAATTGTCTTTGTGTAAACGCCACTGCTAAAACGAGTGAATAAGGTAGGACATAATTATTTCTTGTTTAGTACAGGTTTTTCGTTATCTTCTGTGGTACAGTTCAATAGGTAAATTAAATCATTATTAAAATACAGAACATACTAAACTCATTTCTCGTTAAATACTCCTAAAACATTCGCAGACAATGCAAATAAAAAATTTCCTGCAATAGATCCATAGCAATTTCTTGAAAACAAAAAGGAAATGGGACTACTAGACCCAACGCTGCTAACAGCATTCCGAGAAAACCTCTCCCGATGGCGTGTGCTGCTGCCTGGTAAAAAGCGTTTGCCCCTTCGAACCTCCCTTGAGCAAACGCAGCGCGCGCCGCTGAGGTTAAAACACGCCGAAGGAGAAAACGCGTCGTCCTCCGGCACCGCGGCGACAACGGGAGTGGAGGCAGGAGGCTGCGCGTGTGGGCGGGGGAGAGGCAGCGCGGCAGGAAGAGGGCGCCGTGTCAGCAGCGTAGGGCTTCTCCGACCCGCGCACCGCGGCCCCGCCCTCCTCGACCGCGTGTGTGCGCTCGGAGTGCTCCGTGTGTGCGGTTGGGGGGGGGA
>BOPP01000004.1:20733278-20770018 GCA_017312745.1 Gryllus bimaculatus | reverse complement strand
AGGATGTGGAGCGCACTGCCGTGTGGTCGGCGAGGGTGCGAGGAATGGCGGTTTAATGAGGCGAGGTCAGGAAGACGCGCGAAAAACGGGGATGCGATGGCGTGCCCCGCACCTGCCACACTTCCGCGATTCTCGATGTGGAGATTTCGGTAATATTACAAAGACGCTGATCTATGAAAATAAGATGTTGCAGAAAGCAAATCCTGAACCCACAAGAATACGTTTTGAGTCTAGCAAATCTGAACATTTTGAGTCCAGTTCTATGTCTGGCAACAAAATCTGTCAACGGTCGAGTCGATCGTCACACCAGAGCCAGTTTTAGAGAGACTAAGAGTGAAATGTCTATACACAACATCACTATATCAAATCTTCATCACGATACGGAACATCACAGAAACAATAATTCCAAAAAGGAATCTCACTAATATTTTAATAAAATTGCGGAAAAAATATTTTATTCCCGCAATAAAGTTCCAGCAATATGAATTCTTAAATATCATCTATGCCATTCTATTAATAAGAGTAAACGATTGTACCTTATTATCTACTTTATTTGATTGATTGTTTATTTCTTGTTTCCGAGCACGACTACTTCTGTGATCATAATTTCCGGAGGTGAAGTTTTATTACAGGAGGTGGCGGTGATTTGCCACCGATAGGTCGTGAGATTTTGCATCGACCTACACAACGGCTTGCGGGGTTATCTCTGTCGAGGTATCTCCGCGGGGCACTGCCCCAGCCGGGACAAGCTCTAAGCTCCCAAATGGTCCCACCATATGTCATAGTGTAGTGCTTGTATGTGTAAGTGTGTGTAAGTAAGGAAAAGGACAAGGAACACAAAGAAAAGTTCGCCTCTGTGGCCCGTTTGTTAGGGCACAGCTCCCATATTCGGCAGGTATTGATCGGAAAATTATCGATCAGAGCAGCCGTCCGCTAGAATTCCATCCACACAGTGGCTGAATTCGATCTATAGCTGATTGGCTGACTGATTGATTAGTGTATCCGGGTGTGTGAACTCCTAAGGTCATTAGTCCCGTAAGTGTCATGCATGTTTTATTGCATAATCTTCTTCCGTTGGATGGTGAGACTGGCGCCGACCAAGCCCCCACAATGCCGTTGACGGAGATTTCAGGACACCGGATAAATTTAAAGGAGCTGTGGCCGCCATTGTAGTGGATGAATTGTGCGCAAAGTTAAGGCTGCGTTTCCACTTGTTTCAGGCGCGGTTTGAGAGAATGTAACAGAAATAATATGAGACAATGAAACATCCGAACAAATGACCACACTGCGGCCGCTGTTTTCATACGTCATTATTCTATAACAATACATGTAAATACGAACATTTTCATTTGATTTCTTTGTCTTACAGTACTTATTGTCTTTGTTTTATAGTACTTATTGAATATATATTGGTAATAAAATAAGTACTATGTATTTCTTCATAAAATAAACAACAAATAATTTGTAACAAGGTATATAAAATTCCACCTTGGAAATTTTTTTCTTTATTCAAATTGAAATATCTACCAGTTTGTCCCTCCCCAATTTTTCTGTTCAGTATGACCTCTGACACCATGGAAAGTGGTGTTGAGGGTTTCCTTCTTTGCAAAATGCAAGATTTTTGCAAAAATTCAAATAGATTTTACGTACGAATGACATTAGTTATTAACTGTGCTCATTTGTAGCTAGTACATATATATTATAACATATATCAATTTATTGTACTTAAAACATTAAAGGTAGAAACGTAATTTATTTTAGTTAATTTGTTTTACTCATGTCCTAAATGTAACTAAATTGTAATTTAGCGTATAAGAATATCTGCTTATATTAAATAGACTCCTGAAGAAGAGAAAAAGTGCTCCTTGAAACATCGAGAGATAGTAATACTTCAGAAAGTTTAACACTACATTTCAATAAAATTCCAAATCGAAAATGTTATTTAAATAACCTTTGGTCTTTCAATAAGTACAAATATGACTCTCGAAAATAACACAGGACAAAAAATCTAATTAAAACCGTAAGACAGAAGGTAGTGCAATAAGAATGTTTTCTCATAAAATAGCCTACTAATTGTCCAAATTCATGTTTTTAGCTTTGAATGCAACTGAATGATATCTAGAACTGACAATACAATTATTGTGGTCCTACGTGGTGTCTGGTACAACAATTTACCAGCATTGTTTCTTAAACCTAATAAATAATTTTCTGCCGCAGTTAAAAAAGGATCCCAGGAAGACTTGTTCCCCATGGGAAGAGCAGACTTGTATCCACCAGCAAACGGACTTTTACAATTGCTTATATCAAACAGTTCGCAGAAGTCCGCTGTACCAGAAGCATCTTTAAATATTTCTAGTTTTAGATCATCAGCCAAAAAATCTCAAACTTGTACCGGCTGACGAACTCAAAACTTGCACAGCCAACTTCACCTTCTTTTTTCTGTTTTTAAATCATTACATGTGTTATTTTCAATTTATTTGCTAACATTAATCCTACTTCACTTTGAAGTTTGTGTAATTCCTCTATGTGTTCCCACATCACTGTTCTTCCCTGCACCACCCTTAAAGTTTGAGATCTGAAAACATATTTCGAATGAGCTTAATCATATGGAATCAAGAATAATGAACACCTTTTCAGATGTAGAAGGATGTAAAAAATATGGCTGCCTATTATTTATATCTAACCTTGCCGCTAATTTAGAGGTAAGTGATAAGTTGCACTGCAAACAATCAAATGTCAGGCATACACATTTCACTTTCACTTTGTCCAGGAGAGACAAAGCATTGTTCACTACATCTAGCTTCTCGTCCTCAGACATGCAATTGACCAGAAAATATGCAATCGGCACCTTCCAGTCTGCATTTATTCCCACAACCAGTAAAACAAGTACTTCTTTAGCTTCTTCGACCTCATCATTTTGAACTCCAAAACCCTATCATCATATCTTACAAACTGATTTCCATCCCAGTCCAATTTCTTCTTAATTGACATCTCGTCAAAGGTTAAACACATCACCATTTACACGATCCCTTCTATCAGTAATTGCAGGGAATGCTACAGCAGTAAAAAGTGGTTTTCCATCATCTGAATTTTACTATGACCTCAGAGTATTAGGATATGGCAATGCTAAATCTAAAGCGTTACGCATATACTCCTAGGCACAAGGAGAATAAAAATATAAATTCAATGCAAAAGATTTTAATGTATCAGAGTATTCCGTGTACTTACTATTCATCATTCTTCTAAACAATTCCACAGAAACATCTGAAAAACTTTCATCAATGAGACTTGCTGTTTCTGACAAACTAAATTCTTTGCTTGCAAGTCACTGACTAATGCTGTCAAACATCTGATTTTGTGTTCCTGTTTTTCACACCTTTCCTTTTGTTCAAATAATTTCTTTCGCATCTTTATCGCTTCAACTTTTCTCCCCACTATTTCACAGTGTTTCCTCTTCAGAGCTCTGGGACTTTTTGGCATGCTGTAAATATGGTCATGAGTAATATTTAAATGTCGAACATCTTGCACAGAATCCACATCTTCCGTGATGTTTTCTTCATTCATACTCTCAGAATCAGATGCTTTCAATGACGTCTTTGTAACTCGCAGTGCACTTTGCTAAAACAAAACATTGTTTCACATTACGGAAGGAGCAAAGTCGCAGCACTAATGTACAATACATATGCATGTGAATTTCTTCTTACCTTATGCTGAAGATGGTTTAGAAATTTAAACAATGATGGAACCGCATCTTCTCTCAGTTTTGTGCAGATTTTATAATTTGATAAAAAGCAACTGTCCTCAAAGTGCTCGGAGCACAGAAAATGATAACGAGTTGGTTACAAACCATTGCATTGCGTTTTAATTGCATGGAGCCAGTTTGCCAGCAATTCTGTTTTCGACAGAGGGAATCTGTAATTAACCAAAAATAATATATATATATATATATATATATATATATTATATATATACTGCAGAAAACAGTCAAAGCCAAACACTAACTCGTTATCAGTCGTTAGGAAGAACTAGCATTACTGAGTACTAGGGATACTCTTCCCACGTCCTAAGCACGTTTCTAACACGATAATGGCTGCGGGGAACCGCTTCAAATTATTCCGCGACAGCAGCGCTCTCAGTGAGTCTAGTTTATTTCCAAAGTCTTTGGCGCCGACCTACACGTCGGCCAGCGGTGTTTTCCCCAACCAGGTACCTCCCCAAAGCGAGATATCGCCCCAGCCGGGACAAGTTGTAACACTAAACACTAACATCGTCTGGTCTAAAGGGTGGGGGTGAGGATGGGGCTAGGAAGAGCAAGGAAAGATCGCGCCCTGGCCCATTTGTTAGGGTACTGCTCCGGCATTCGCCTGATGTTGATCGGAGAAAACACGGAAAACTACCGATCAGAGCAACCGGTCCCTAGTATTCTTTTTCAGACAGCGGCTGAATTCTTCCTAGCTACGTAACTAGTGTCGAAAATCCTGCCACCGTCAGGTCTCGAACCCTAGGACACCGAGGTCTGTGGCATTGCAGTGACAGCAGTTGATGCCGTTAGTCACCATAGCCCGTAGTCACCCTTGGTCCCTATTTTACTAATTTCCAATACGCACTTGTATTAAAAGGAAATTATGCAGCCCCTGGCCATGAGCAATAGATCACTTTTCATTTTGATTAAATAAGTAAATATTTAACGGTCTTATTTCGCCTATACTCATACTGGACGTACCGACTGAATTCTCATAATTAATGCTTTCGACAGAGCTGACTTCATGCGACATTAAAGTTCCAAGGACGCCCGTCATTAAGTATTTGCTATTGTGTTGGGTTTTGGAAAAACTTTTTTATAGTTTTGGTACTACGTAAACGAACAGGTGTGCTGTGTAACCTTATATACTCATACAATGGAGATTACGTTGTTATAACTCGTATATTACGTTGTTGCAATTTTCTTCAAGACTTTTTGCTAAAATATTTAATTTAAGTATTTTAACTTTATACGAGAGAATTTTATTTGTTGTTCTTGAGCTGTGTGCGTGGTACTTTTGGAAAATCCTTTTTGAGCGAATTCGTTCTGCGGTATTTTTACTGTAGCTGGCCACAAGTTTCTAATTATTCTAAGTTTTTACTTCGTCCCAGAAAGGGACTGACATCTATTTGTAACTACTTTTCTTATGTTTTCTACTTGTTTCAAGTTAATAGAATTGGACTGCGATTTTAAAGGATTGGAGGAAATGTAATTAATTTTGACCACATGAACAACGCTACCAGATCTCTGTTCGTAATAACACATTTAATGAAGATGATTTGCGACTGTAATATATTTGAAGATAATGAGCGTACATATGTTATTTACAGAATTGAAGAGACTTTCATTTATTTAAAGTTAAAAACTATGTGACGTACTAAGAGGAGAAATAAATAAAAAATAAATAAAAACATCCTTCAACAAAGAACAGATGGTACCTGTTTTCGAGATTAAATGTTTGTGTGCAATATTGAAAATTGTGAATAATTAAGGTTTCTCCATTTTGCAACTAATATATCACGGTGAACATTATCAAACGCCATACTAAGGAAATGAGATTGGTATGCATTGAGCAATTAAATATGAATACATTTGTCAGTGAATGGTTTTCTCAAGAGTTTTTGGTAAATGTCTCAGAATTCTAATGGACCAAAAGTCACTGGGAGATAAATTCCTAATGATTTGCGAAAAGATCGAACTTAAGTAAGGTTCCAGTCCTAATGTAAAAAAGACGTGGTAAGATAATAAAAATTTAAATGGGTAATCACTGAGAGTGTTGCTTACTATGTAGTGAGCTTGAATTGTATTTCATAATTATTTTCCGTACCGTTTGCATTTCAACTTCAGCGATTTAATAATTTTACTTGCCTCAGTACAATCAACATATTTAAAATAAGATTGTTCTTTGCAACAGTTTCGTTTATTGTTTAGTATTTACATATCTGATAAGGCTTTACAAAGAGGTTGAAAACACAACCTACACGTATGTTCATATAACGTATCTGTTGGAGTATATCTGTGTTTGTAGCTACCAATCGATTTTCATCTATTTCGACGCCTTTCAGTCTGACTACATAACTCTTCGTAATGTGTTTTAAAACTGTTTTGTAATAACGAAATTTTTGTTTTTTATCTTATGATTATCTATATTACAGCACATTTTATATTCATTATAATTTGTGTTTGTTTTATCACGCCTCAATGGACCTTTTCAACCATGTTTATCATGGTGCTTCATACAGGCGCGTATGTTGTCATTCAGCCACGGCGCCGCCGGACTCTAGAATCTAGATAAGTTATGTTCAATCAGTTTGCGGACCATGGCTTAATTTTTGGCGGCCTGCAAACACTCATTTTACTGAGCAAAGTGTCTCTCGGCGTAGCGTGCTGACTTGGCAATCGGGAGGCCTACGTTAAATCCCTATGCCGGCCATCCTGACCGGAATTTTCGTGGTTTCCCTGTCATCCAGGCGAATGCAGGGGCGAATGAAAGGCCAAGACTGAGAAACCGGCGCCGCGAGCTGAATTCGTTAACTACGTGAAGTCACCAGAAGGTGTCAGTCAACCGAATTCGTGGCGTCGTGGGTTCCTGCTTGGGTGACCGACTAGGAACCAAGGGATGTAATAGCGCCGAGCCCAATAGCACTTTACATATACATATACAGCCCTACCAATAAACGTGGTGTAAAATTTATTCTGTGCTTAAGCCCAGAATAGCAGGAGAATAGCGAAAACTCCTACCAATTAACATGGACTAACTTGAGGACGGAATAAGAGAGGTATAGTTTCCATGGCAACCGCTAAACACCGGAGACACGTATGTGTCGCAAGTTTTCTTGATACACGGACTCCCTAACTCATGCCCAGCGCTGAATAGCACGGCCCGTACATGTGAAATAAGTAAATTATAAAAGTTGTTTGTGAGGTGAATACAGGATTTAAAAAAATCAATTTTAAGTTCTTTAGAATGTATTTTTTGGGATTACTATATTATTCGGATTTAGAGACAATTTTCACAAATGAAACATTGAAAAAATAAAAAAAGTGTTATAAATGCATTGTGTGTGTTATATTCATAAACTTACTGAACACACAGTTTATTTATTTCACCGAATTCACATCTTTTTCTCATGACATTCGTCAGATTTCATTGTCAAACTGTGCTCGTTCTGCAATTATTTATCTATCCTTAACCTGCACACGCGCTTTCGGTCATTAATTTAATTTTTTTAAACGGACACCAGCATTCAAAATTATCGTATTTCCAAAGCAATTTGTTCATCAATAAGAGTTCACTAACTACCAATGCAATAACACAATTCAGGAAAAAATGTGAAATATTCTATTCAAACATGACGCGTAGTTCCTGCAGAGTCCTTACAGAGGCACCAAAGAATGAACAAAATACGCCAACGACTGTGTATGAAGCAACGTTGCCAAGCATTGATTCCGTATTTAACAAGAACTAGTTAAGCTACGGTTTAGCGGCCATTATTGGTAAAAATTTAATCCATCCTTATTCCGAACTTACGCTGGAAGTAACTATTCCCGGAATAAGCGTGTTTTAACGAAGTTACACCAAGCTTTTATTCGTAGGGCTGATAATGGCTAAATACAAATACAAAACACTAATTTTATATTTAATGCAATAATTTTTATATTTACAAAGCTATTAGCATTGGGCAAGATTACTGCAAATTGGAATGTGAAAGTTAATTTCGAAGAAGAACGCTCGACCTTGGCATACCGGATATCTTGAAGTTCTTAAACGCTTAAAATTTAACGTCTGCAGTGGGCAGCACCCCATTCACAACCTTTAGTGATACTTGCCGTACCCAAAGCCACCCGCTGGAGATTACCTGGGGCGCATGGGTTTAACGGGCGTGGGGAATTCCATCGTGGAGTAAGAGGAAGACCGACGAGGAAGTGGTGAGGGCGTGCCCGGGACGTGTGTCAGCCTCCATTCAGTTTTCGAATTTCCTTGAAGCTCTTAATATAATTTACCTTCTATAGATACCCTTTGCTAAGCCCAAGCGCTTTAGTTTTTGGAAGGCAAGAGTAGCCCTTCTCCTCTTGAAGAAAATCCAATGTCCTTTGAGTTCTTCAATTTCATTGCCAGGGTCCACTAAAGCAGGTATAAGCAAGGTTAAAGCCATTCCACTCCTGAGAAATTGTTTAATTCGTTCTTCCCCTAATTTTGTCTAGTTTGCATTCGGTTTTCCTGATGGTATTGTAATGTATCAATATTTTTAGCGACACGATATTGTAATTATAAAAACAACAAAAGCACCGTTAATTCGTAATAACATTTAAAATAACGTACTTTTTAAGAACTTGAAAAATATGTGATAGAAATACAGATTTTGTCCTCTGACTTGGCAATAAATGCTTGTATAAACATAATAAAATATCCTCATTCATACTTACCTCATAGTCTAAAACTTTCATAGGTAGCAACACGATAATGTAACAAATTCCAAAAAAGTCATTAAATCAAAGCAACGATTTATATAATGCGCGTTTTTATTTGGACCTAAAATTGCAATGGTTGTTACAATTCCCAAAATAAATTTATCGTGTATATTTTACTTGTTAAGATGACATGGTCTAATATAGGAACACTTTGCCATTACTTCATACCCATAACTCACCATTAAATCCTAATATTGGTGCAAAAATGTTTAAAAAATATATTTAAGCTTCTAATTTGGCAATGATTGTTAGTTGTAACAAAACAATAAGGTCAGTTTTGGTTATCTGTTGATATGAAATGGTCAAAGGGGATGTTAACAATTTTGTTATTACAAACACCATCAACGGGCTTTCAAACCGTAATAAAGTTTAAAGTAATGCGCTTTTTTATCATGAGCACAAATTTTACAATGAATATTGGTGTTAAATTACCTGAATGAATTGTTGTCTGTATTACATAACTATTGGTCTGAAATTATCAAACGTAGTAAATCGATATTTTACAAACACCACAGAAGTTCCATTAACCGTAATTACGATTTAAAAAAGGAACCCTAAAATATTTTTTCGTCTTTATTAATTTTCTCGTGTGGAAGGCTTATCTGGAGGCTGGTTGTGAATGAGAAACATGGCTAGTGTCCGGGTTAGTGTGAATAACGAGCATAATTCGAATTCCAGCACGGAGGAAAAAAAAGTTGGTTGAGAACACTTTTACAGGTTCTTATAGTATTGTAATATTGTGGAACAGGTACAATTAATACAAGCAAGGAGGTGCTGTTTTAACATCACTAATATTTAAAAAATAGTACATTATAAAATGATGACGTAATGAAGGGTATAAATACACGAATGTGATATTACGAAACGAGCGAGTAACGTGAACTTCACAAGAGTGTATTCCCATTACACCCATTACACAAGTTTCATACGGTAATTTTTCTTCTACTTATGGTAAATTTTATACGTTAAACTTTTACATGGAATTGTTTTGTGGCTGTTGGAATGTAAGATTCAGCCAAGCCCACCTAGCAGACAGCTCCCTACCTTACCCCGCTGCAGGTAGCTTTGGTTTATTAGTCCACCTGCAAGGGAGTACAAAAGATAAGGTTTAACTTACTAAATAAATATATTTCCATTAACCAAAAGACAACTCATTGAAAACAGTTTGTTTTCTATGAATAATGAAAATAAAGAAATTGTACGTTGTAGATAACATTTATTTAATCTTTTTTAGCTTTTTCTCTTATTTCTGGAAATGTCAACTCTACCTTGGTTTCACTAGACATTTTAAACAAAAGAATTTGCTGATTTTTAAGAACAACCACACAGCAGTAACATGTAATAAAATATGACTTGTGTTTTGACCTTAACGTCAGTCAAATGTTCCCTCCAATAACTACCACTGTGCTTGTCAAATAGAATCAATGTGAAATTACAATCAAATTTATTTTAAATAATATTGCACGTAAAAATACTACTAATAAATTAAATTAAAACCAACATACATAATATAATATAAAATGCAAGTTTAATGTTCAACGCCGAACGAAACATTTAGTAGAACGATTCTCAATGATTAATTGTCATACTTGGTTTGTGAACTTCACTGTGATTGGTCAAGAACATGTATCATAATGAAATAGGTATCGTAATTAGTATCATTATGCAACGGGTTGCAGCCATCAAAAGACAGAATTATAGAATGGGAGTAGAAAAGGGCATTTTTTTTCTAAACTCTAAAGCTCATTAATGCTGGATTTAATGTTATCCAAAAGAACTGAAGTTTTGGGAATCTCATTTTTAAACAATTGGCAAGTTCGCAGATATTTCGGGAATCGATTTCTTGCAACATGCCTAGCGTACATTGTTTACAATAGGCGCGAGCATGTGAAATTTAAAATCCAAATTACATACATTTTGATTGATGTCATTGTAAATATAGAGTCGCCTTAATGCTCTTTCTCATCAAAACCCACATATCATATAATGTATTGTATATTACGATATGCATATTTCGATCACATTCAAGAATCAATCGAAGAATACTCTTTATTTTTATGTAGTACTTCTGTTAATGGGCTATAGTTGCGAGAGAACCACGGCCCAGACAATGAGCCACGCTTTATCACAGGCGCTAATCTGGCAGGTGGTCCCAAAAGCTGAGGCAACTGATACGCGGCGAGCCACGGAAGGCGTTTGGCTGAGCGTTGCTGAGCGCGCCTGGCGTCGTGCCGCGGTGGCGCCCGACAACCGGAGGCGTCCGTCGCCTTCGTCCAGCCGCCTGTGGACGCGCAGCGGGACTAGGAGATGCGGACAGACGCGCGCCCGAACGAGGCCGAGCGACGCGGCGCGAGCTGATGCGAGGCGAGGACGGGCGGGCCCGAGAGGGCGGCATGCGATTGTGCACGTCGGCAAATCTGCCGACGACGACCAGCTGCCGGAAGGCCGCCCTCGCGCCGGGCAGGATCTCCTTGGCAACCGAGTGTTCCCAGCAGGGAACTTCGTAAATATCGCGGCTGTTGCCCATCCCCCTCGCAAGGCGGCCCTTAACGACCTTCCCGCGCGGGGCGATGGGGATGCGGGGCCGGGAGCAGGGGTGTGGTCGGGGCGGGGAGGGGCCGGGACCGGGGCAGAGCTGGGTCCGCGCTGAGGAGCGCGGCGGCGTGCCGCCAGCAGGTCTGGGGACTACCTACGACGTTCTTACCTAATCCGCTTTCTTCGGGCGGCGCGGCCCGGCACGGCGCGCTGTCGCCTTGCGCCGGCTTTGAAGCGTCCGCGTCCAGCGTTCGCGAGGCCAGAAACGGAGATATCGATGTTACCGAACATTGATGTTAATAATACTCGACTAAAAACCATCAGTGGTTTTAAACATCGGTGTTTTAAAGCTGGGTTAGTAATCTGCAATACTAAATTCGTGCGCAACAAGTTTAATTTGACAGTGGATGTGTGTATTAATTATAATTAATATTAACTCAAAAACAAAGCAAGAAACAAAAAAGCGTAAAAGCCTGAGCACTCAGGGTCAACCCAAAGGATCAGTTTTCAGTTCGCCGAATGTATGGGGAAAACGGGAAGGCCCTCTACGTCCACAGTTTTAGCGTTGACCGTCTGTCTCCATGTGCCAAATACGAGGACAACGGAATCAACCCGGGCGTGAGATCGTTCGCTCGATGAAGGTAACTCGAACAGTGTTCGTTTGATTCGAACATATACTGGGGCAGAAAAGCAAAGTGACATCTAGTGGTTAAAGTTGTATTCCACGGTAGGTTGTATATGTTGGAGTGCGTGTATTTCAGTAAGGGCCGGTTTCACCAAACAAAGAGTGAGATTTTACTCTGGAGTAAATCATGTTTACTCGAGAGTAACTTCTTGGAGCGTTTCATCAACACTTTACTCGAATGTAAATCGCTTACACGAGAGTAAATTCGAGAATAACTTTACACTGCGAAAATCCGTCGGGTAAAGTACGTAGTAAATTCAGTTTTCAACGTCCATGTACCTCGGAAGTGTTGTTACGGCTCGACGATTACGAACGATGGTATTTGAAAACGATTCCAGCCATGATTCGGAATATTATCCACTAGTGTGAAGACAAAGGGTGTGAGAGAGAATGGATTGGTTTTAATTATGACGATCGAAATTTTGTCACGAGGTTATGTTTGACCAAATCAGCTGTTAACTTCATCACGAAATAATGGTATTACGTACCGTATATGATAACAAAAGAAAAAATAATAACTACAGGGACTACAAGTACTAAGAAATATTTATTTAGTAAAAACTGTATGTGACGTATGGGGGAGATCATTTACGCACGTATTCTTGAGTTCCAGAATCCCTGTCCATCATTTTAACTACAAATAGTTGAAAGGCGAATAAAAGTTTAAGAACAAAACAAACAATAAATAATAATTATGATAATAATAATAATAATAATAATAATAATAATAATAATAATAATAATAATAATAATAATAATAATAATATTTAGAAAAACGTGAGATCAGCAACATTTGCAAAACTAAACATTTTCGTTCCCGAGTTATAGAAAATTTATTTGCACCGTCATCGGTAAACAAACTGCATATATGTTTTTTCTGCATTGCTAACAAAATTAACTCATCTCCACGGAAGAAGAATGAATATTTATCAAGAAATAAAGATACCAAAACTAAGAAATAAACTATGCTAACACCACACAAGATAATAATGCCAAGACACCGCCAAGAACTCCCAAACTGAAATGAATGATAGAATATATGGAATTAATCAAAGGTTCGCGTTGGTCCGCAGTGGTTCCCCGCATCACTCTCCCTCACAGCCTCTTGAATCGCTCTCAAATATTGCGTGTTCAGCTGATTCGTGGAGTAAATCGGAGAGTAGGTACTCTAGAGTAAAATAACCCTCTAGAAGCATGGTGAAACGCTTATATTCTACTCGAGAGTTACTATCTTGGAGTAAATGGTTACTCTCGGGTAACTACTCTCAACTTTACTCGGCTGTCGCTAAAAAACGGTCCTAAATCTTTGCATAGAAGAAACAAGAGTGAGTAAACGTGCGAATGAAAAGAAGAGAAAAGACGGAAGAAATTGTGGTGTTCCTCACGGCGCAAACAGTAAATAATAATAAAAGAGATTTGGAATTTTATTCTTTCAAAAAATTGCGAGTAGGAAAGCGAGCGGGAGCAAATATTAATTGCCCGTGTTAAGAGAGAATCATAAGTACATGTTATACTTTTTAAAAATGTTTACTCGCTTTGTTAAATAATATTATATAAATAGCGTGATTCTATGTAATGTAAACATAGTTGTAAAATAAAATTTAAAATGAAAAGCGTAATTTTGATATTACAATGTATCAGGTAAAGATACTTGCTTGTGTAGCTTTTAACTGTAATTGAGCCAGGTTGAAGGATATATAAATGTATTAATACGTCATTATCATACATTTATTAAATACCATGTTCATATTTTAAAATGTATTTAATTTTCTGCACGATCATGATTGAACATGATTATTTTTTTAAATTTATATGATCAAAACTTTTAACTTATTTATTTTCATGTACACATGAAAGAACCCTGAGCACTAACTAAACATTCTGCAGTATGCATTTTGTTAATGGCAAGAAAACAAATGACCCTAGATATGAAAATTACTTGTCCTCCATTTTCCTGTGGAAGCCAGAAAAGGCCGCTTTTGTAAAGCGACGAACAAGAGTGTCCAGCGAAGCAAAGAAATACAATCTGCGAATCTTTGTAAAGATATTTTAAATTCACATTGAAATGAAACCATATAAAATAGTTTGAATTACTTTTTCGATATAAAATAGTTTTTGCCAATAGCTATAAGTGAAAATGTAAATAATAGAATTTTAAAGTGAATGAAAATAACAAATTTTTATTATTTCACAGAACATTTTTCATTATTTCACTAACAGCCCTACTAAAAAATAAATATTAATAATAATAAAAGCATGGTGTACCTTGGATATTCCACGCTGGAATTAGTTCTATCTTAAGATTGATTTGAATTGAATTGAATTTACCTTATTTTACGTGGCGAGACTCGGGCCATCAGGCCCGCTCTTCCGTCTGACCACGCAAATTTCGCTACGCTCCTTTCACCAACTAGGAGAGAAAGGAGGTATTTCTTGGGCGAGAAACAGGCGATTTGAATTTAGCTCAGAGGCGTCATTTAGGCTTAAGGATCTTTTACATGCAAGTAAATCTGCGAACATGGGACAGCCGGCTGTACTTCCCCTCCGAAGGAAGGCGTACGAAGTATTTTTTTGCCCTTAAAAATCCACGGCTTCAATCGGGTTTGAACCCGCCAACTTGGGTACAACAGTGCAGTACGCTAACCGTTACACCATCGCCGCCGCAAGATCGGTGTAAGAACGGAATAACTTTTTACGAATAATGGCGCCTAAACCGTGGAATAACTACACCTTCTCTAAAGCGAAAATAATGCTTGGCAATGTTGCTTCTTGTAGCATCTTCGGTGATTTTGCGTATTCTCTGCTATGAAGTAGTGAGCGACGACATCCGCCGTGACTACGAATTATCGAATTTGTTTCTCTGTTTGCGAGGTGAAGTTCTTGGTGTGCGAGTATTCTACTTTTTATATTAACGAGTTATTGTTTGATTATTGTTTTAGCAGGGGTTTAATAGTGTTTTATTAGTATATATTGAATTACATTTTATTAATAATTAGTAAGCAATCGAACGTTGGCAAAAAAGCGCGCGAGGAGTGTAAACTGGAATAGTGAAGAGAGGTAAGAAAGATTTTGTTTTGATAAATGTTTTGCATTGTTTTTTTTAAGTGTGATGTTTGAATGTGGTAACTTTTCCTGTTTTCTTTTTCTTTCTAGCAACTGCTGAGAGATATTATGAAGCAGCACTTCCTATAAGTCTATTAACTTTATTACTCCTCCTCTAGAAAATCTGTATTTCTGGCGGAATTCTGCATCAGAATACATCTCCAATGGGCTCACACGTGCCCGGTAACTCTTCTTCTTCGTCCTCGGTTGTCCACAATCAAAGATTTCGTCTATAAACACAACTTTCTATATCTCGGAAAGGCATCGTTCTCAAGAAAGTCAGAAAAAAAATCACAGTTCCAATTGAAGCAGCCAAGTCACCAAATATACGAGAGAAAGTACCAAAAAACGAAAGAAAAGGTCGAAATATATTTGAAAAGACTGAATAGAAACCACGAAACGCACGCACGAACAGCCGGGCACAAACTAGAGGGAAATAACTATTGCAAAGTGCTTGTTTTTAGTCGCGATTTTTCCTTATTCCACGCTTAAACCCTGTGTCTCCGAGGTTGCCATGGAAACTACACTTCACTCATTACGCGCTCCAGTTAGTCCATGTTTATTGGTAGGAGTTTCACCTATTCTCCTGTCATTCTTGGCTTAAGCACACAATACATTTTACACCACGTTTATTGCTAGGTCTGTAAGTGAATTGCACAGTGTTGAAGAGAATAAGAAAGAGTCATATGATATTTCTGTTCAGACATACAACTTATTTTCTGAATCTGATAATACTACGACCTTATATTGTTGGCAAGAAATTTCTAAAAATGAGGTTTCTACTCACAGTAGCATTTCGTTACTAAACCCTCTCACAAATAAAGTAAAATTTATTGAAAAGGAAGTCCTAAGGAAATCTGCACCAAAAGTGTTGCTGTTGGAAAGAGATAGAATTCAGTGGTTTGCTGATGTAAAAGGAAACGAGACATAAATTAGGAAATTACGAGGAATAAGTTTAAACATATTTTATATTCTCCTGATTTTTGTCAAACCTAGTGCAGAAGGTCAACCAAATTATTATAGGGTTATACATTGGGAATAGGGAAGATAGATTACTTCTGTTTCTCATGAAAATGAAGTTAGGCGTACAATTTACAGCGCTATCGTGCATATTTAACATTAGTAAGCAAATTGGAAGCAACATTTGTTTGAAATTCTTGAAACCCTGTATTGCAATAGACAAATTTGGATATTTTAGCATTCTAAAGAAGCTGTTAAAGCATCTTTTCTCCTGAATTTAAAATATCTCCTAATTACCGTGATATAACTGACTGCTCTTAATTTAGATGTGAAACTCCCTCAGCAGTTCCAGTAAGAGCATTGAGGAATTCAACCTAAAAATCTAATTTCGGTGTTAAGTATTTAATATCGATAACACTTAGTAGATTCATATCCTTTGTTTCAAAAGTATATGGAGGTCGTGCAAGTGATACTGCAATTGCCAATGATTCACATTTTTTAAATTTAATAGAACCGGGTGATTAAGTTATGGCTGACAATGGGTTCCCTAAAATTAGAAAGGGACTGCTAGAACGCGAAAGTGTTCTTGTGATGCATCCTTTTGCTGTAAATCCACAGTTTGCTTGAGATGAGGTATTAAAAGGATACTCCATTGCATCAGTGAGAATTCATGTTGAACGCAGCATTCAGAAAATCCGGATCTTTAAAATCTTAGATTTTATTCCAATAAGTTCATGACACATGTGGATAAAATTATGAATTAATAGATACTTGAAGCTAAGTATAATAATCATGAGCATTTTTTAACTGTATATCACAATTTTCATTAAACTCCAAATAGGGAACAAATACTATTTTTTTCTTCCCTGTCCACTATTGCACCATCTTCACGAAAATAAGGGCCCTTAATCTCTAATAATTAGAATTGACCTCCGCGAACTATTCCATCAGGCCTGCACGCTAACCTAAGTTGCTTATATAAAAAAAAGAGCCCTATTTCTTTGACAATTGAATTTGTAAAACTCTGGAAGCTTAGTCTGGATTTCTTTTTCTGTTTCCAAACCTTAGCGCGTAGTGTAGCGTTGTGCCACGCTCAAACCGCCGGATGTTAAACAAAGGGCGGAGTGATGACGCACTGGGACTTTCCGTGGACGTAGCGGGCCAAGAGCGGCTTTGGAGAGGAGGCAATGGGGGCGGCGGGTAGAGCCAAAAGGGCCTATATAAGGCCAGGAGAACAACGCCCCAGTCTTCTTGTACTAGCGGCGTCGGTGACAGGTGAAGCGCGTGTCTGTGCGTGTAGGTGCACTAGGGCCAGGGCCCGGCAATTCATTGTCGTGACTTGCGAGACGCGTAGATGGTCTCAAGGTAGAGCGGCTTCATACAGGGAACATTGGTGGTATGTTGCAGTGTGGTAGCCGTTCTTAAATTATCTCTCCTTGTAGTGGGTCTATTTATTTAGTTTATTGTGAGCAGAGTAGTTGTTAAATTGAGACTGTCTAGATTGTTAATATATCTACTGTTTTACAAACCACTCTCGTCTGTGTTCGATTACACCCGTATGACGCCACAATAGCTACGGTGGACAATTTTGTAGCTCGTCAAAGAAATCTTTGAGCTAAGTCCTCAACATTTTTTGCACGAGTTTTATTTCTGTGAGCCCGACTGCTGACAGTTATTCGAATAACTCGCTCTTGATGCCAAGTTACCAATTGAGATTGACCACATAATTTAGAACATTTCTAACCATTGTTTTTCACTCAAACAGACACTTTTGCAGGAAAATTCATTTTGCTTGCAAACTTTTATTGCACTTAACTTCATTTTTAGGTCTTTAAATTCACGTGCCAGCACTTCATATTGAATTTTATAATTTATTTGCAAATCATACAATTATTTTAACAATTCTTTTATTTTTTCCTTTTGCTTCCCTTTCTCTCAGCCTTTCTTTTCGATTTTGATACATTTTATTAATGAGTTGGCCACACTACGTAACATTATATCTTCCAAAAATGAGCACAAGTAATATTCACAACATCACATTTGTAAAACAAGTCATTTCGACTCCCCGTGGCAGACGGCTAAATACTTGCAGTACGAAAAACTTTACGGTACTTCTTCAACTGGACGTCAGCAGGACGATTTCAAATCATAGGTTGATCAGTCCCTGAACAAGTATTGAAATCTACTTGTCTATCTCACTAACATTCTTTAACTAACATTAGTTATTATTTCATATTTTAACTTTTACCATATTGTGAATTTGTGAATTTTTCATTCACAAAGAAAACATCGAAAACGTAAAGGAGCCTCCAGCACTAAACATCGACGTTAAAACACATCCGCATTACTATATCGGCGTTGAAAACATGGATGTTTCTATACAAATATTGATGTTTTGAAAACATCGATATCGATATCGTATCCCTATACTGGCGCTGGATGAGATACCCATCGAGCCACGTTGGCTTCAACTAGCGACACAAGCTGAGAGGGTAAATCTAGTTGGAGTTAAACTCCATGGACGTGATTGTCCAGGAGAGAGAGGAAGACGTATGACGTCACACGGAAGACGTGTCGAATGAGGAAGCGAAATGCCCGTGGAGGCGAAGGCGAGGCCGATGACAAAGGCGACAATGTAATACAAGGGTGAATATGAGCTGACTTTGTGACGCCACACACGGAAGTGTTAATTGCTTCACAGTTATATGAACACATAACTCTCAGTTTCTGGAAAATAGATGTGGTAGTTTGATTGCTATTAACTGCATTCCTAGCCTAAAATTATGTGAGGAATCCTGTTGAATTCTGGTAATTTCTTTAATGAATATGAGCAATTATTCCCACCGAAACTTTCTGGACAGCAATAAAAATATGTTAGCTTTTCTGCCTGGGAATACTATTTTGCATTGATTGCTTAAACGGTACAAAGGCGGAACTTAAAAAAGGATACATTTCCGACAGAGCGCATGTACTGTTGACATTAACATTTCGTATAGTTATGTGTTGTAAATTTGGTACCTGACGGTTATTTACAATCTTTGCAGAGTTATCTGCATTCTCTGCTGAATATTACCTAGTTAAAATTGCCATTAAAAATTGATACACAAAGTTTTAAGTGAAATTATATTAATACCGAGTTGTAA
The DNA here is from genome assembly GCA_017312745.1 of Gryllus bimaculatus. NCBI lineage: Eukaryota > Metazoa > Arthropoda > Insecta > Orthoptera > Gryllidae > Gryllus > Gryllus bimaculatus. The sequence goes on along the minus strand of BOPP01000004.1, from coordinate 20,751,099 downwards.
TGAGTAAAAATTGTTTTCAATTGACTTACTGCGTGACTGCTTCCTTCACACAGGAGGTTCTTAATACATTTCATTTCATACAGGACATGGTGTATTACAGAAATTACTACATTCATTTCAGGCGTAACGCTTTAGTACTGCGCAATCGCTCTGGTGGTGTTGGCTATCCTATTGTTTCTTCTGAATTCGACATCGGAAGCAGATTAAAGCCTTCTCTAATATCACAGGATATTGTGTTGTTCTCTGCTTTACCCGCAAACAGGTAATCTAGCATGTATCCCATTGTGTTGTAGTATCTGAACGTATGTTGTACATCGTATCCCATTGCCTGATATATTCATTTACAAGGTTGTAAGTTGACATAATGAAGATTTTTGATAGAGGGAATGGGATATGTATTAAGGCAAAAATTATTAGCGAGCACTTACTACGGTAAGTGGCGTCAATTCTCCGTGGGCAATTAATAAATAAGTTTTTCACACTAACAGCAAGCCACTAACCACTTCACACACCAACTAATAACTAACTTCAACGGACCACAAATCACGCTAATGTAACCGTTCCTGTATGTTTATAAATAAATACATAAAAGAAATCAGTGAAATAATTGTTAGTATGATTAGTAAAGGAATTTATGAATCTTCAGACAATCTAACACGTAAAAATTACTTTCACACCATCTCCATTTGAAATTCTTTCGTTTTACTGTCTGTCCGGGCAACGCTGGTGTTATTGAAAATGTTTATTATAAATAATCAAAATATTATTTTAAAAGGCATACTATTAGGAATCGCTTCATCACGTTACTAATTATTTATTAATTACAAATATCTCTTAATTATGTCACACATCTTTCAACTCTCCTATCAGGTCTCTCTCGTCCAAATCTTGTTTTATTCGACCCTGACGCTATTAGGTTTCGAGGGCTAGGAAGTCTTTTTCTTTCATTCTTTAGTTTTTATTAGGTAGGCCTTTGAACGGGGAGAGGAACCTCGATAGTCGTATAGAAGACAACCCCTCTTGCGTACGGGAAGCTTGATAACAGCTCGAAGCTCTGGTCCTCCAGGTTGGGGGTTTGGGCATTTGGCATACTCATCTATACCAGTAAAAAAATTAAATGCAAAACGTCCCAATACTTAGTCTCAAATAGGTCAATTATGGAAACGAAATTGTGCGAGAAAAAAGACTTTGAATTTTGGTACATGGAATGTGCAGGGCTTAAATAATAAAGAAAAAATAAGTATTTGTTCAATTGGAGTGGTTTAAAAGAGACAATGCTGTTCTCTCTGAAACTAAGAAAAAGGGGCAAGGAAATGAAATTAAGGGAAACTTCTTGCATTTATATAGTGGAGAATCCAAATATAAAAGAGCAAATGTGGGCATCTCAATAGCAATAAATAAAAAATGAAAAAGAAATGTCAAAAACTGATAAGAAATAAGAAAAAGAATTATGAAGTTGGAAATGGAAATAATCGTGCTATGATAATAATTGGCGTTTATGGACCAACTGATGAGTCCAACAAGAACCTGAAAGACAGTTTTGAAAAGGAACTCCAAACTCTTCTCGACTCAATAAGTCATTGGAAAGAAATAATAGTAATGGGGGACATGAACGCTAGAGTACGGAGGAAAATAAAGGACAATGCAGTAGGTGCTTTTGGAGAAGATTTCATAAATGGAAATGGAAAAGATGGATTGAGATACGTAAGGTCAAGGACATCAAGATTATGATTGGTTTCTATGTACATAAAAATATTTACAAATATACCTGGGTGCAGCCTATGAAGAACCAGAAATTAATAATTGACTACGTAATTATGCGACAGACATCTTGTATTAACGCATTGCATGTAAGAGTTTTTATAGCTGCAGATTGTGGCTCTGATCATTACTTACTGAAGGGTACAATGAGTTTTTCCTCTACAAAGCAAGTGCTAGAAAACGATTACAACACAAAAGAACAGAAAGCATGACTTACCCCAAATATCAGTTAAAACTATTGAATGACAACCCCATCAAATTTCTATACCAAATAAGATTGGCAAATAAATTTAGAGTACAACCTGATTCGTACTGATATGTACAAAAGACTAAAAGCAATACATGTAGCAGCTTTTGATGCTTTGGGGGAAGAGAGTAATAAAAAACCTAGGCAATATTGGTGGAATAATGAAGTAGAAACTAAGATAATGGAGAAAAGAAGATGTTTGAAGAGATAAACACGAGTTCAAAGAAACACTGAAAGAAATTAACAGAAAGTTGGATATTACACCTACTCATAACGTAGAAGAAATACATTTAAATGAGATAAAGAACTCCATCAAAAAGATGAAAAATGGAAAATCTCCTGGCCCTGGAGGTATTCTTGTAGAACTATTGAAAAATGCTCCAACCAATGTATTAGAAATACTACAAATAATTTTTTAATAAGTGTCTGAGAGGAGAAAAGTTACCTAGGGAATGGAAGCAAGCTTATTCATCATCAATTCACGAGAAAGGACCAAAATCGGAATGTAAAAGTAATGGTGGTATAAGTAACTTCATCTTCGGGAAGACTGTATGGGTGAATTTTAAAACAGAGAATTGAAAGAGAGTTTAATACAGAAGATGAGCCAAGTGGGTTTATAGCTGGTAGAAGTGGTATCGATAACATCTTTACAATAAAGCAGGTGCTAGAAAAAAGATTAGTTAGGAATAGAGACTTACCTTGTATTTATCGATTTAGAAAAAGCTTATGATACGGTCCCAGTAGGTAAACTCTTCTAAAATCTGGAAAAGGCTGGTATCAGCGCCCAATATATAAATGTAGTAAGAGGTTGGTATATGAATCAAGAAACAAGAATAAAAGTGGGTAATGAAGTTTCGCAGTCATTTGGACAAACAAAGGGCCTGAGACAAGGGTGTTGTTTATCACCTACTTTGTTTAAGATTTACCTCCTAGGAAGTCTGAAAGGGCGGCAAAATATATGGTTAGGTATGGAAATATACATTGATGAAGATTGCCTCCATGCATGACTATTCGCTGATCAGATGATTTTGTTCAATGAGGAATTTGACATGGAGTATATGATGCGAAAGCTTGCGAAAACATACAAAAAAGCAGGATTAAAGATAAATTTCCTCAAAACAAAAAAATATGATAGTGGGAAAGAAGAAAAGTAATCATATACCAATAAATGGAGATAAGATAGAAGCATGCCATGACTTTAAATATTTGGGTGGAATACTTAGTGAAGAAGGAGATTCCAGAAAAGATATTGCTTCCAAAATTACACAAGGACGGCAGGCTATTAGAAAATTAAACTCGCTGCTCTGGGGAAAATAAATATCCAAGTCTACCAAGAAAATATTTAGTGACTCTATCATAAAAATTATAACACTGCCGCAGAAACATGGGAGCCAAGGAAAAGAGAAACAGAGATGTTAATGAGCCTACAAACGAATTTTTTGACAAGACATTGTGGAGTATCTAAAATGGAACATATTAGGAACGAAAATTTATTAAGCGAATGCAGGTTCAAAATCAATAATAGATGAATTGGAAACACGAAGACTGAAATGGTTCGGTCACGTGAAAAGGCTTGATTGTGGGAGTTGGCCCAGAAAGGTTTGCAAGTAGTTTCCTTTAGACAGAAGAAAAACAGGTAGAGAGGAATGGCAGAACCAGATTTTTAACAGATTCAGATATGCAAGAAGAGGTCTAGAAAAGAATGCCTGGAACGATAGAGAGGTATAGAGATTGGGATGCTAGAGACAGCCGCAACTGTTGTAAAATATTCGCAAGAAAAGAAAATTACAAATAACTATTCCTATTGTATCAGATTTACAATGAAAATTTAACTTTCAATTTTCGAAATTATTTTTGATTTATTTTATTGCGAAATATTTAATTAGAACGTATATATTCTAGTAATATTAAAAATATAAACAAATCTGTTATTTGTGTGACTGGTTTATCTACGTAAATACGCTTTATGTTTCTTCTGTAATTCCCAATGCAGACGCAGCTGTGTGATCTTCGCGCAAAAAAAAAAAAAAAAAAAAACTACTGGAGTTCCGGTAAAATAAGATTGGTATAAGAAGGTTAAAAGACCGTCGATTATCTCTTGCGTTGACGCTATCCAAGTAGTAGACCCGGCACTAATAATATGAATCATGTTGCGCGTAATGGCAGATGGTAAAAGAGGAAATTGTGAAATAACGCCCCATACGAACAATGCTGCCTCTAGATCTCCCCTTTGGTACGAAGTTTCATTCCACTTTTCCAATTTGTAAAGTGACGAAAAACCATACCCTGGGTGTTAGTTCATAACATTTCAGGTTGGATCTTCAGCACAAGACCCACGATCATGGATATTCATAGGCAGGTTCAACGAATAGAAAGATTCTTGTCACGATGTTTATCAGCGAACATCCCCACGGGGTTGGAGTATGCGGGGACGGCACCGACGTCGTGGCGGCGGTGGAGAGGGTGACGGCAGCGGGTGAGGCCCACGGATGAGTCTCCGGAGGCTCGTTCTTTATAGACAGAGAAACGCGGGCGAAAGTTTCTGGTGGTGTGTAAATGGCGAGGGGTTGTCGCGGGCGGGGCTGCGCGCGTTGACCGGCTTCGGTCCGCCCTGCGCCCTCGCCCTCCGCCCTCGCCCTTCGCCGCGGCGCTTAAAGGCCGAATCACCCCGCGGAATGCTCTCGGGCCAGAGCGGGAGGGATGCAACTGCCAACAGACGGCGGCGGAAAGCAGAGCTGGGCTCTGGGCAGGACGAGGGAAGCGGCGACGGCGGCTCTGTAGGAAGGGACTGCAACATCAATGAGAAAAGTACTTTTTGGCACCTTGAAAGTTATCACAATATCTGCCCTGTTATGATCTAGAGTCTTGTGCGTCAAAATTGTATGTCAGGTCAGTTGAGAACCATTTAATAATACCAAAGCTGTCTGTAAGAACAGAGATTGCATAGGTCTTTAGGGCTTTTACGAGATTTTTGCCTGCGAGGTAATACATACTGCGTTTTTATGACTTCGGACCTTTGTCGTGAATTTCTAGCCTCCTCCTTCTCGTAATTTGAGTACTTGGAATCAAGGATGAACGCAGCCACGTGTGGGTGCAATTGCCGAGCAGAAGTAATCACAACTCCGTGCTTACTCATGCTTTGTAGAGTCCATGCGTAATTCGATCGAAATCTGACAAACATTTCTCACACCATTGCCTTAACGCGCTTCCTTCATCCCGTGGACAAACATACTACATCGCTATGTCAGGGACTGTCAATTCGGAACCTCGTATTCATGAAATCCCGCTCGCCCGCGGCTCATGAACATACTTCTTTGGCATGTGATGCGATCGATATGTGGTACTTGTTTTCAGTAAATTGAGTTCAGCGACAAACAATATTGGATTTAGGGGGCGTAGTCCCCTAACCTCTCCCTTCCCCGATCCGGCGCTGGCTGTGTCGCAAGGCTGTTCTCGTGCGCTCCGGCATCGCGTAAACAAAGTTGCACACAATGCACTCGTATGTACTTTGTATTTCGTACTGTGTGGTGAGGGTATTGTACATATGATGTGATGAAGTCTAGTGTTCAATTACTTCCGTGGAGGTAGAACATTCACTCACTCCGAATTCATTTTAACGTTTGATCAGCGACTTTTAATATTCGAAAATTTGTGAATGCTTGTACGGAGCAATTTTAAGCCTCACCAATCACGATTTTACATATTTTCAATTTTTGTAGTATATTTATGAAAAAAATAAATAATTACACACAAATTGCTCTTTTATTGCAATAAATTTCGTACCCTAGTAATAATCATTTTAACACTGCATTGCTTTTATCCCATGATTGCTGGATTCAGGTAAGTATAAATTTTCTTGGTGTTTTCATGGCCTCTGATACCTCTGACTACTTCTGGCGTCTTCACTTTGATACTACAGTATTAGGAATCAAGGCTACTTTTACTATCAAGCTATAATTTGCTAATATACGAAAATGTCTTCATTGTTACATTAACTAGAATATACGAGGTAGATACGATCGTAGGTTCGCCTCAATAACCTCAATTTGGACCTCCACTTGAAAGTTTCAATTGACGAACAACTCATCAAATTAATGCAGACTCACCCAGCTATGAAACATTGATGATTCATAATTTCTGAACTTTAAAGTTAAAGCTGTTCATTCTTAGTTTCTATAATTCAACATAATTACCACTATTTATTTAAGTTTAGGGTAAATCTGAGTGTTTTGAAAACATTCATTCTTACAAGAAATACTTTAGTTCTATTGTTAGTGCATAGGCACAAACATTGTATTTGCTTTGATGTGATTGGTCACAGGTTGCGTTTCTTGTACGTTTTGTAATTGTTTCCATTTAATTTTTTCAGTTAATTAAAAATGCCGTAATAGTGTAGATATTTCAAATTCATTTCGGGCAATTTAATCGGGAAAGGATATTGAAAGTTTAGTCAGGTGTGAGCGATACAATCTTCTGGAAGATCGAGAATCTTAAACGGAATAACTGATAAGTGATAACTCCATAAAACCCATAATAATTTTTTTTAATCTTCCCTTTAAAAATTTGATATTCTTTTAAATTCTGGACACTGCCTTTGATATAGTTATAGTATATCAAATCGATATCAATCAATCCTAAAATTAACCCTATCTAAACAGCTTTATTTTTCTTGTTGTGAATTAATTTTTTTTTTTCGTTTTCACAGATGTGAGTGGCAACACGGTCTCGTTCAATTAATCTTGTAGAATTTGTGTGGTATGTGTTCTTACTTTCATGCTACTCTTTTCCACTCTTGAGTCCGGCGGGCGACTTCACTCACAGCCCCGCTTCGCCTGGGATCCCTTGATGATTAAGTCCCGTGAGTCTCTGAAATCAAATTATGTGCGACCTTTTAGGCACAGGTTGTTAGTCACGAAGGGGAACACAAAAGCCTACGAGAACTTGAATGTGAATTTGTGCGAAAGGAGTCTTTATTTTAAAATTCAGGTCAGCCGGGCCGTACGTTGTGGCAGCATGGTCGGGGAAGCGTCGATTTCCAATGATTCAGTGGGCGGATCGTAAAGCCGCCTCCAAATTCTCCGGCGGTGGCGGGGGCTGCGGCGACGCCGTGTCTGCCATCCGCAGCTGCGAGTTGGCCTCGGGATCGGCATTTCTGCTGATATGCACATCCGGATGAGTCACGCGCATGGTCTGTCGTGCGTGCTTGCCCACCAAGGTACTGCGCGTTCACTCTTGGCTGAAGGATTTTTCATGGATGTGCAGGTTTGGATTTTTATTTTCACGCAATACTACACACACGCTTACGTAGTAAAGAGAAAGTACTACAATGCTGCAGGGGAAGTGTGATTATTCTTCAGAAAAATCCGTATTGTGGAGCCCTAATATAGAACTAGTGGTGCCACAGAATGGCACAGCCATTCCTGGATTAGTTTTCTATATCCTTTGATCTCGTCTAGTTATTCCGACTTACCAAATACTCTTGCTTGCTGCCTTCTATCTCCGCCCGAAATTTTTCTATGAGTTCTTCAGTTTTCTCTACTCTTTTGGTTTTTAAAAATGACAAAAATGTATTTTTTTACTTGTCTCTCACGTCATTAATATTTACATTAGGTGCTATTTGATCATATTATTATATGTATGAGTATATGTGCTTTAAATAATATCATATACAGATTCTCTAAAACTCAACCTTTTCTTTGAAACAGGTTACGCATGTTCAGAAACGCTCAAACGCTATTTTCTTAAAAAACGATCCAAATTTTTTTCCAAACATTTTCAACGAAGACTGCTAATCGCACACTGTATTTGGACGCCGAGTGCATTTTGGGACATTTTTTGTTTTTTTTCAAAAATTACACCAATGTAATTTTTTTAAAGATCTCTCACGCCCTTAATACACACATTTCCTGCAATTTGTAAACACTATTGTATTTGTGAGTCAATGTGCATTAAATGACTTCAATTGAATTTTTTTGAAAACTCAAACATTTACTGTGAATATGAGCTTCAAATTTTCTAATTTACAGTAGTGCTTAAAAGCTACTTTATTAAAAATGGCTCCAAATTTTCAAAGAAAATTTACATGTAGGACAAGGTTTTACTGATCTTTAATTTTCTTGAAATAATATTTACGCTCTACTATTAGTAAACCTAAAAATTAAGAATATTTTTTAAAAAAAAAGTGTTTTGGGTGGCGATAGATGGCAGCTGGCAAGAGTATGTGATACGTCCATATAGCTAGCCGAGACCAAAGGAAATAGAAAATTAATAGGGGAAAGTCTGTGCCATTCTGTAGCACCACTAATTTAATCTTTTGATAGTACAACTACTCATAGTTTCAAAAAAGTGTACAAGGCCGTATTTCAATATGTGCTCTGTAAAACAGATTTTATTGAAAGAACAATTTCTTCATTGTGCCGTAGCGAACTCGGACCGAAGGATCGCGGGTTCGAGTCCCGCCTCGGGCATGGTTGTATTGTGTTTCGTCCTTTCACCCCCCTATCATCATCATTATCGTGTCAACCCACAGTTACCATACCGTTACAAGCAATAGTGGTCGCTAATGACCTAGTAGTTGATGCGATCTTAAATAATAACAAAAAAAAATTCTTCATTGTTGTAGATAGATACGCAAAAATTAAAAACTTTTGCAAGGTACGAAAATTTCAGGATTACAATGAAAATGAGACCTTTGCATTCTTTATCGCGTCCTTAACGCAATTCAAGGACGGCTTTTAACAACAACAACAACAACAACAACAACAACAACAAAAATCTTTCTAAGAAAATTTTCATCGATAAGTGGTGGAGCTGCTTGCACGCGATGCTCAGCTCTCCTGTGATGACAAGCTGTTAATAGTACTGTATACAACATATATACATGCATACCTCAATATAGATAGATCTGCAAATATGATTAATCGTTTACAAGTATATTGCAAGTGCTCACAGTTGAATACATTTAGGGAATATTTCGCGTCCAAATAATATATTTTGCAAAACTATGTATCCGAAATTAAGAGGGCTGAACGATGTGGCCATTCGGCGAACGGTTGTAAGCAGTGTTATATTAAGGTCTACACATCCGTTTTAGGGAGATAGCAATCCTAGAAGAAAGGAGAGCCAAACGGTCATTTACGTTCATACAAAGAAAGGCTAATTTCTCCCTCGCTAATTCATCTACGATCTAGTTCATACGGTGACAACATGATAAATGGCATGACAACCGGGCAGATTTTCTGCGTGCATTACTCAGTGAACGAATAAGTAGCATAATAACCTAAATAAGTCTTCATTCGCGATCATAGTGCATAAACAATATCTTGTGTCTGGAGGGAGTGCCAATTCTTCGTTTTTGAACCCGCCAATTCAATGAATTTTACAATATCCTCTGATTAAAATAAGTATGCTATAGAGATGTACTTCAATTCAATTGCAGCGTTTCAGAACTAAATGTCATGCATATTTGAACATTACGAAGGATAAATGAAGTCGTAGGCCTCCGCGGCCAGAGTCATGTGCGTGATCTAGGCTATCTGGTATCTGGATCCTGAGGAAGACCACGACAAGATGGTCGAAACGTCGGCAACACAGCCTTCGACGCGGTGTCACCCGGACAGCCCAGATCACGCACATTACGAAGGATAGATATTATGGGTACGCCTCACCAATTACTTCTGTTAATTTTGTACTATTTAATATGCAGTATACTATTTCAATTTCAGTTCGATTTGTAGTGTGACGTTGGCATTATGACCTCGAGCATTTCGTACCTTCTCGGAATGTCTTTTGACCCACTGTGTGGTTATGTACCCTGGAGGCGTTGAAAGACGCAAAACATCCTTCTGCTCATTTCTTGAGACCAGTTAGCTGGGCTGTTGTCCAACTGCACACGTGCTCTGCCGTCTGTCGGCCGCTTCGTTTCGGTCATAAATACTGGGGGGCAGAGGGGGGTTGCTGAAAGGCACGAAAGGCAAAGCGACGGGTAGGTTCCGAAGCAGTGACGTTCTGGTATAAAAAAACGTTCTTGGTACATACGATTGTGCCGGTGAACGTTGGTGCTTCTATTGATTACTGTGAATTCCCTTCGAAATAAACAGTATTTCGAACGCTGTAGCAGTATACTTTGATTTTATTATGTAGCTGATGTCATTAGGCCATTGTTACACCTCCAGCGTTATAAAATGAATCTTATAAGCAGTTGTAAGCACATTTCTGAAACCACAAACCCGTTGGGTAGAACGCTCGCGATGTAATTGAAAATATTCATTTTAAGGCGGCGCCACCCATTCGGCTTTCGCCGAGCAGCGAACTACTTGCTCGCCCAACCCCGGACAGCTGATGTGTTCGGCGAATGTTCGCTCCCTTTGATATGTCCCAAAGACCGATACGTGGTGGGTAGGAGGACGGCGAATGGTTGCTCGGGATTCGCCGAATGCCGCTTGTGTAGGGCCGCCTTTATAAAGCAGGAGGTGTAACAATGACCTAATGTCATCGGCCATTTAAAAAAATCGAAGTATAGCTACAATACGTTCAGTTACTGCTTTTCAGATCTAGCCTGTTCAAAACATTTTTGATAATGTTTGCTTTCAATGTATTATAGGATATACTGATTTCGATTTACTCTCTAAAAAAATGAACTTCAACTACTTAGCTTGTACTAATTTGAATTAGTTTTAACTTACATTAATTAATTAGAATAAATATTTCTTATTGAAAATTAATTAATTATCATTTACACTCTTTCTAATAATCAAAGAAACTTCAATTGGAATCGAAATGTTTGACACGTTTTTCGTATTTTTCTTATGATGAAAAGCAGACTCGACCTCCTTTGAATCTTGTATCCTTTACATGTATTTACGTAAATCCTTTACATGAATTACGAGGGATACGGGGTGGCTTGCTACTTTTGCTATCTGGGGAGAAAAGTTAATCAATTTGAAGCCGTTTTTGAGAAATTTTGAAAATGTGGTTGAGGCTTAATGTAAAGTACCCCCCAAGAATCAAAATATCTTGTTCAAACTCAGAGGACCGCGAGTTTCTTTAAATTGATTGAGAAATATGAATTTTGGAGAAAATTGGCGGAATAGCTTTGGCGATACCTTGGACCAAAGACGGACGGGCCGACAGACGTTTTGCCGTCAATCGATTTTTCCATACCAAGGACCCCCAAAACATTTGTAATTTGCTATATGAGAACAACACTTTTACGTTTCAAGGGCCCGGCCCTGTTTTCTTTCGAAAATTCGCCGTTTTTCGGCGCACGATACAATACTATCTCTTCTTTTGAAGTAAGTGCGAGAAAGTAAAAAAAAATCTTGATAATTCATTTTTTCTAGTATAGAACATCAAAGCTTATAATAATGAAGTACAAATTTGCTTCTCTTCTTTCGTATCCGTTGTTCATCCTCAGGATCAGGGGCACAGCTAGGCTGGTGCAACTACTAGTAGTGCACTGCACCTGCCCCCATAAAGGAAAGGTTCCGAATAATGACCCCCGCGTACTAATATCGGTATAGAGTAAAACAAACTGCACACACGTTAATATTCTCCACTGTTTCGTTATATTTATACTATTTAGATTGAAAATTCTTCATTTTACGTTGGTGTACGAAATTGTTATCTGTAAGACTTTCATGGGCAATTATTTGTGTTGTGATTGTATTTAGTATGTTGTATACTGTGTTGTACAGAATAAAGAAGCGGGTCGATGGAGCCAACTAACTCGTCTAATAGGGGTCGATGAACAAAAATGGATGGAAATCCCTGCTCTGCAGCGTAAAAGTCTCTCTATTGTGTGCGATAGATTTCGAAAGTTGCAGACTATTCATATGTTATTTTAGCAAGTTACCCGTTCCTTCGTCCCATCGTGTAAACGGTACTTGTCAATTGTTAGTAAGTAGCTTTGCGCGTGGTAACGTAGTAGAGTACGACCATTAGATTTTCGCAACGTTGGGAAACAAGTCTTTCTTCGTTTTTTTTTTAAATAAATACGGTGAAAAATAAATCAAATCAAATTATTAAAGAACATAAATTCAAATGAAATGATAGAATGAGCACTGAAAACGTAAAATTACGAAAACATCGCCAGAATTGAATCAAAGCAAAACATATTTCGCATAAAATGTGCATAACGAATCATGGAACTGAGTAAGAGTAGCATTATTCAAAATTGACCTTTTGGCTATCCAGTGGTTCGAACACAAAGGTTTTACAGAATTAATTTTAACTTTTACTTCATGCAACCGTGCACCACCGCTTGTTGAATATACTTAATTATATTAGGATCTGTTTAATATAGAACTCATTTCTATGGAACCTATGAAGAAAGAATAATGCAACGGCTCTACGCCAGCGAACCAGCGTGTCATGTGAATCCACTCCGTTATATACTAGTTCATCCGTCGACCGCTAGATATCAGGAAACGGAACAACTTTGAGCTCTATGCAGCTGCTTTCTGAGTACTTTATTTGCATTGTCTGTATTTATTGAAAGCCAATTTTTGAACATTGTATGTTTTTACTAATGCACTAATGAACTATCAGGTAGGGAACTAACAAAGTGTCATGTAAATAATTTTCACAAGATAATTGTCCATTTATATGCATTCAAACCATGTCTTTCAATAAACAATAATTCGTAATGTACATTTCATTAATGCCGGCAGGCATTTCATAAAAGGTCAATACTGTATTGCATACGCCAGAATATCTCGGAGCGCGATCGAAGGACAAGGGACCAGCTCCTTTCCACCCTCTCCCCCTACCCTTTGAAGGGCAACGAAAACATTGGCTCATCATAAATAAGTCATTCTTCAATGGTTGCAGGTCAAAGCATGTTCGGTGCTCTTAAAAAGTTACTACTCTTCCACCTTTCTCCTCCACTGCAAAAAGACTTTCTTCCTCTCTCAGTATTCTCCAAGATATCCAGACGTTGCTTGATAGTTTGTTGTTTAGGTCAGCAAAAGTAATATTTTGAGTAAGTAATAATATTGTTAGCAAGTAATAATTTGAGTAAGTGACTCTCTTGAACAATGAATTGCAGATTAGGTATACGTAGTTCGTGTACGCGTCTGGGGCGAAACCAAGAAGAGGGACAATCCTCGAACCCTCCGTGTATTACTACATTTTTTCAATACGAGTGACAGTTATGATAATGGTTAGAGACAGAATTTCCAACCAATATTTCTTTCAAAGGAAATTACTTTATTATATTTATTCACATGTGTTTTCATGAACGCTGTTTCATGATTCGGATAATCCTACCGTCAGGTACACATGGTCAGTATCAACAAGAATTTTAAAATGAACTTTCATATTTTAACTTACCAGATTACGAAAACAGCTACAGACAGTTGCATACTAAAAATAGTGACTCAAAAATGAGATCCACTAAGGACAAGCACCACAATAAAAATGAACGGATGAGGGTGAATGGAATAGAGAGAATTAAATCAAAGGATCATCTTTCTTCTTCTTCTTCTTCTTCTTCTTCTTCTTCTTCTTCTTCTTCTTCTTCTTCTTCTTCTTCTTCAAATGTGTTGAATGTGTTTAATATTAATTGATGTAGTAATGTAATATTTTGCATATGCAAACTTCAACGCTGATGAGGGAACAATAAAATTCAGAAACGTCGGCATGCTAAATGACCACCTCCACGTTACAAATTTCCAATGAATTAATTACTTGATGGTCGAGGGTTAAGAACGAATGATTTAGCATGCATAAATAACAATCTGACGAGGAGATTTTGCTGTCGTTACTTTTATTGCGAAGTTCAACATTTTAAAATTATTGGAAGATAGGAAGAAAAATAATTACTGATTCCCTTTTCGTAAGGTGAAATATTCATTTGAAATATTTTTTGTGGACAATGGTAACTGAAAACTGTGCTGGTGGCTCAGTACGAAGTGATGAGTCATAGCGGCAGAGACCCGCTGGCTGGTCGACCACGGGCCAGGTATATGGACAAGCTGGGGTCACGATGCCGCAAAACCGCCTGCAAAGAGCTGGGACATCGTTCCATGCACTGAAGCCTCGCGAAATGATGTAACATTCCCATGACCTCTTCAGACATCGCCTCACTAATACAAAGAAAAGGCGTTCCTGAATGACATTTCGCGCAAGCGAGTTTATATTGTTCTGGCTTTTGAAGTGTTTAGTGGTAGAATAGCGAACTTCATCCTTATGATTTTTTTGTGGGTTATTTTAGGTTTTTTAAAAAATACAGAAATGAATCTGATTAAAGAAACCTTAGAGAAATTCATAATTTTTTTGTAATTACAAATGGCAATCAAAACAGAAAATGAGTAAAATGCCAAAATAAGAGGTTCTAAAATTGCATAGTATGTATTTCATTCATTTGTATCCTTATTAGTGCATGTTTAGCTACTTGACAACTACCCTTTTTCCTTCATGGTGCATGTTTGACAACTTGATAACACTGGTTTTCATGCATATTTTAGTTCTTGGTATTCCATGAGAAACTTGTATTTTATAATGACATAATGACACGGCGTACGCCTAACAGATATCTACGTATCAGTGCCGTACAGTCTTAATGTTTATGTCAATTCTTTTACTTAAAATATTTTATTAAAAAAACGTACTTCTGAATTGTAGTGCAAGATGAGCTTTTTAAATTCACATGAACATTACATTTATAATCTTTGTTTCTATGCGAAAACAATTGCAAAATCATGGAAAGAACTCCGAGATTAGGTGACACATGTGAATATTATTAAATAGCTGAAAAGAGTCTAGCAGGGTAAAATGTTAAAAACTACTCTCTAGTGTGAATAAGTAAAACTACTTGAACGTCGATTCTGACCCGAAACAAAAGAGGTTGCGAATAGCAACAGATGGTGGCGGAGGGGAGTGGGGACGTGTGCACAGTGGCGTAGCTTCAGTTGGTGTCACCCGGAGCAAAACGAATGATATTCCCCATAAATTAAATGTAAAAGTATCTATTACCGAATACATTATTTAATAAAAATACAAGTGTATTTCCACTTGACATTTATTTGCTACACTACATAGAAAAACTGTATGTAATTAGGAATAATTGAAATATAATTTAAATATAATAATAAATGATATAATATAAATAAAATAATATAAAATGAAGTATAACTAATTAACAAAAGCAAGTTATCATAGTGTGACGTCATGGATACTCACAGCGACCACAGACACAGAGCTTTCGTATAACAATATATTTATATATATATATTATATATCATATATAATTATATATATATATATATATATTCTGAAAATAAAGGTTAACCTTCCACTTTACCCTGAAAGAAGATGTAAACGATCAATTTGCATGTGCCCAGAAAAAAGAGCCGTCCCCATTAACATATGCCTTCTCGGGGGTCCTCAATTTAACGTATGGATATTATACTTTATATTTTTCCTGCTGGTCCCCAATTTACATACGCCGTCCAATCTAGTCGGTCCAGTGGCCGGTCGTCCAGCGGCCATCACAACCCCTGCTTTGGCCTGCGGCCCACGCCGCGGCGCATACGCAGTGCGGAGTAGGTGCTGAAGGGCGGCGTCCGGCCCGGTGACAACAAATCTCCGTGACCCACATTAGAAAAATTCTGATTCGCCTCTATTGTCAATAGAAAAATCGTAATAAGCATAGATTTGATGAAATTATCGTAGAGAATAATTTGCCGTCTATAATCTCGAAAATGTTTCTCATTGTAAACGATTAGTCAGCTACAGTGCTCGTGGCATACTATCTATTTGGGGACGGTTGGCAGGATTAGCCTTGCCACAGGAAGAAGGGTTATTCCGTAAAAGGGAAGAACGAGGAAACGGAGACATAAGCTTTGGGAGGAGGAAAGGTTTCCCGGCTTATAGAAGCTTTTCACGTTATAACAAGCGAGGGGGCGTGACTAGTAGGGTCACGTGGGCCTCGCCTATATAACGAGTGTTAACCAGGCCCATAGGGGTCTAGAGACAGCGGCTGGAGAACCTCGTGCGTGCTGCACAAAACTTGCGTCACGACGTGCATATGCACCAGCTCGCGAGGCTGAGGTCATAACTAGTGACGAAGCCTGCGACTTTATGTCCTGGGTGACTGCGTCACGGGGAGCCATCTGTGTGCCGTGCTCCGAGGTGAAAGGGTTGAGTGCACGATTCACCCCGATTCTCAATCGGATAAGGATCGCCCTGCGATCGAGCCAAACCAGGCCGTTGGGTGCGCGCAGAAACGGACTTGGTCCCAGCGTGACATCCGTCACGGAAGCTAGCTTGCTGCGGCGGGCTCAAAATAGAGTGGCCAATCCACAACGCAAAAGCAGTGCTCCTCACGGCCGTGCGGAATGCGCTCCCGCGCGATGCAGAGCGCGCGTACGCCAGGTCACTACAGAACCGGAGGCGGGCGGCAGGGCGGGCGTGTAGAGGCGAACTAGAAATGGCAACGCCAGGCTAGATGCGGGCCCGATATTATGTATTCCGCCCTGTCTCAAGTCTCAAAAGTACATAGCTGGTGGTTAACGAGTAACGTCCGTAAGTCTGTCGTGGGGGCGAGGCGTCTGAACGGATCCATACCGGTCACCACCTATATAGACCTTTGCTGTTTGGTTAATAGTGTTGAGCTTCAGTTGATATGCATTTGCACTAGGCTCCCGGCGCTGAAGATTATGCGGAGTCATTTGGACGCGCAGGTGCGTCAGGCAGGCGGTTGCGCGAGGTAGTATGGCTCCCTAGAACATTAGAGCGGATTTCGACTGACTGGCCGTGCGCGCAATACGAGTCGCCATACGCAGAGCGTTAGCAAGAGCACACATAGTCAGAGCGGAGGTAGATACACTGTACTGGGCTGATCGAGAAAGACAAGGGTAGCACGGCGTACGTAGAGTAGATACTTTGTACAGCGCGAAGTTCATCCGCGGCGCGAGGCGGCGTCGGAAGTGATCATTCGTGTGTTGCTCCGGGGTGGGACCAGCGCACCTGAAGCGCCTACGCGAGCCATGTGTGCGACCGGACGGTCCCCACTGCCGGCCCGGGCGCTGAGCGCGAATTGTTGCATTCGCAATCCACTTCTCCTCTGTTTCTCGTTCTAGAGAGTCCGACGTTCAAGTAGGTGTCGTGACCTCACAGAGAATTTGAGCTGTCACACTTCACGCTCGCTAGACTTCTTTCAGCTAGTTAATAATATTCTCCGTGCTCTATCAATGCGTTCTGTCGGATTCTTTCCCATGATTTTGCACATTGTCTTTCGCCATAGAAACCAACAGATATAAACATGTAATGTTCATGTGAATTTAAAAAAAGCTCATCTTTGCCACTACAATTCAAAGTATCTTTTTTAATAAAATATTTTACAGTAAAAAGAATTGACATAACATTAAGACTGTACGGCACTATACGCTAATATCTGTTAGGCTACGCCGTGTTCATTATTCATTAGAAAATACCAAGTTTCTCATGGAATACCAAGAACTAAAATAATGCATGAAAACCATTTATCAATTGTCAAACATGCACCATGAAGGTAAAAAGGGTAGTTGTCAAGTTAGCTAAACATGCACTAATAAGGATACAAATGAATGAGAATACATACTATGCAATTGTTAGAACCTGCTTGATTTAGCATTTTACGCATTGTCTGGGGGAGCCAGGTATGGGAGGACAAAAAAAAAGGATGAATTGGCCTAAGGGTTGCTGGGAAGCAGAGGTCATGGCGGTAGGGGGAAAAACCGAAAAAGAACCCACAAAAAAAGCAGAAGGAAAGCGCGTAGCTACCCGAAAACACTTGTGGCGCGCGCAGGCCAGAACAAGATAAACGCTGCG
>BOPP01000004.1:20716664-20733253 GCA_017312745.1 Gryllus bimaculatus | reverse complement strand
TATATATATATATATTTAAAACAACTCCCTTCTTTTCCAGTCTTAGAATTGGCATATTTCTTTCGAAATTCCTTGAAGTTTTCCTTTCAGATTGAATTGAATCATTCATTGATTGAATGAATTGTCAGTTTACCGTTTACCAGTTTAGATGAAAGGATTATTTGATCCCCAATTTACATACGGTCCCCTGAACTGGGCTCTAGAACGATTTTATATTGGAAGATGGTGGACACCACCAACCACCCTCAACAGCTCACACTCCCTCTCTGTATCCTCCTCGCACATCGGCGCGTTTGCGGTAGTGGCGTATTACCAGTGTTTATATTAGTGCAGCGTACAAGTGACATAATGAGTGGGGCTGGTATCGCGCTGTGTAATACTGCATAAATATGAAAGGTTTTCTTAAGTATGAGTATGCGGGAGAATAGAACCAGAATAAGCAAGGCCATTTTATCTGCAGCAATTTATTACATTATTTTGTAAAGAAATATACTAAAATATTAAGATGCCGGCCAGAGCACAGGCTCCTTCAATAGATTAAGTTTTAATTTAGTTTGTTTGAGTTTTGATTTAGGTTGTTTGTTTGTTTGTTACCTTCCACCTTCTCATCACAAGCCAAAAAGCTCTGGCTAATGTATCCCATAGGACAATGAATTATCGTCTCGTTAGGGGTACTAGTTGGGCACAAACAACAATGTCAATATTTGGGTTATTATTACTTTTTATATCATACTTACTCCTTTTCTCCCTTTGAATCTCGTTTAGGACTAGGGCCTCCTTCTTTAACAGGGAAGGTGGTCCACAGTCCGAACACACGTGCATCTCGGTTTGTCGTTGTTATACAAACATTATTGTAGGATTTAACTGAATACTTGTAATAGTAATTGGATACTTTTTTCATGGCAGTAGAAGGTAATATTAATAAAATTGTGATGTCAATTGTAATGCAGCAAGATGCTGGCGAACGCCGTCTCATATTAAAATCAGAACGCAAATGCTCATTACAATCAAAACCACATGATTTTTAAGTTACATAAAAATGAAACGGCTTAACAAGAATATAATACAGCATAATAAACACACGATTCGAGAATGTACAAAGAACAGACCCGGAATCGTGACTACAGGAGAGAGTGGAATTGTGGGAAGAGGAGGTTACATATTGTTAATAATTATATCAATATATATATATATCCTTTTAAATCCTTCTGAACCATTTTGTTCATTCATTTCGGCCTTCTGTCTTTGAAGAAAAAATCTGTTCTCATATTTGTCTCTTGTGATTTGTCTTAAATTAGCATAAATATTAGAAATGATTAACATTTCAACATTTTTCCATTCCATTGAGTGACTACTTTCAATAATGTGGTTTGAGATGGAGTTATGTCTTTCAGGGAAGGCTTTATTATTCTTGTGATGTTCCTCCAACCTAGTCACTTGATGTCTCTGTGTTTGTCCAGTGTGTTTTGATCTCTCCAATCTTCAAATCAGAGAAGGAGAAGTTACGTGAGCATAAGCTGGCAAATGTGTTTTGCAACATTAAATCTGATACGTTTTCTTGTGAGGATGTTTGCATTGGTTATATTTGGAATGAACGTGTGTGTGTGTGTGTGTGTGGGGGGGGGGGAACGAAGTTACACATGTGACATTTGCACTCATACACTAGTGTTTGGCAAGTACAACATACATGCAGGTGTCGAGGGGGGAAAGAACAAAAATTTGAAATAAGCTAAGTGAAATAAACTCCTATGATAATTCGATTGGTTGAGCCGGAAAAGGAGCTTGTTTGTTTGTATAAATACATTCTATACCAAATTTGTATTTCCGAAACCTATAAACACTTCAGAAACATGCAAATTGTTTATTGTTAACGAACGAGTTGAATATACTTATTTACAAAGAAAAATTAACACACAAATAAAAAAGGAATTGAATTGTGTAAATTAGGTGCTTTTTTCTTTGTGCTAATTTTTTGTGAACAAATATATTAATTTCTTTTGTAAATAATAAACAATTTACATGTTTCTGGAGTGGTTATATGTTTCTAAAACGCCAAGTTTTGCTTAGAAAGCCTTTTTTCAAATTAACTTTTGAGTGATTATTGCGGTATAACGTTCGAAATAACCTTCGAGTTTATTAGACAAAATATGCTTAAAATTTACTTAAGAGCTTATTTACGAAGTTTCGTTTTTTTCCTCCCTGGACACCTGAATTGATCTGCTTCAGAACGCGACCTGAAAAACACCAGTGCATAGGAAGTTGCCTATCGTGCAGGGGCAAATGCAAGCGTAATTCATTATACGAAAGTTCCCTCCACCTATTCATTCATTCGTTTTGTTCATACTCTCGCTTACCTATTTGTTTATGATGATAATGTTTGGTTTTCGTAGTTTCCGGCTATTCTGCTGGCACAACTGTGTATTGACCCGTAACTACACAGTTGTAACCCACCGCAGGGCACTTACCGCAGTGTTAGTGCACTGCGGTATTGTTCGCGGTCGACGTGGGGATGTGGATTAGTCTCTCCAAAGGCGCGTGAACGTACCAGGGGGCAAGGGGGCTGAAAAGGCTTTTTATTTTACTTTACTTTTATTCCTAATCGCAAGAGCAATTGAACAAGCCTTTTACGTCGGTGGACTTTTCCCTTAGTTTAAATGGTTATTGTTTGCGATGTATTTAATCGTTAATTTTGCCACATTCCTTCATCGCGTGTATATGAGAGATCGACCCAGGGAAGGAACCTGTGGGCAAAGGGTACAGTGATGGTCCAGTCAGAAGTGTGAGAGCGAAGGAGTGAGTAAAGGAACCAGAGACCTCGTGAGAAGAAAGTAATGTATAACTAGAAGGAGGGGCGAATAAGGAAGGTAACGAGGGACGTCTGAAAGTAACTAGAGAGAGAAAGAGAGAGAAGGGGTGAGAGAGAGAGAGAGAGAGAGAGAGAGAGAGAGAGAGAGAGAGAGAGAGAGAGAGAGAGAATTGAGAGAGTGGAAAGAGGGGGAGAGGAGAGAGAGAGAGGAAGAGAGAGCTAGCGGCTAGCGAGCGAGTGGGAAGGAAGTGGGTGAACGAGAGTGGCAGAGTGAGGGAGAGACTAAGAGAGGCAAGGAAAATAGGAGAGAACTAAGCTGTCAGGGATGTGATAATGCGAATGAACGAGTGAATTAGCAGCAAGAACTTGGGAAACGATGGCAGAACGCAATGGATATACAGGAGAGCGACTGGTGTGAATTAACAAGCAAGCTAGTGAGCAAGTGCACACTTTGTTGTCAATATGTCACTTCAGGCGTGGATCTCCTTTTTATCAACATAATGTTACCTAGAAAACACAATGACTTGTCTACAATGACAATGTGCTGTCTACAGTGCAATTGTTTGTAAAAATTGAAAATTGGAATTACTTTTCAAACGAAATTGCTTTTTAAATTGACTTGACATTACACGTAAAATAAGGGAAGAGGACATGGTAGTCTTTGAATTTGTAGATAATTCTCCACTTATGATACTTCTCTCTCATTATGAAGATTGACTTCTTGCAGAATCAACTATCTCCTAAATTAAAGACGTTTAAACACACATAAACGAATAAACAGATATATAGCGTTTTTATTTATTAAAAATATATACTTCAAAATTCAAAGCAATGTCGCCAACATTTATTGAATTGAAGGGCTCAGTAGAAGAAGAGGCTATGATATGAACAATAGTCATATTTAAAGTTAAGATACTATTACAAAAAGTATACGTGTTCACATAAATTATTCACAAACAAAAAAAGTAAAACTAATCGACCATTGCATGGGGTCACTACCTCCAAAAAAAAACTGCAAATTCAAATTTTCCGCTTAAAAATTTAATTTTCCTTATTGGGCGCAATTGGACGAATTTTCAGCCATCGAACGGTGGATGTTTGTAGGAAACATCTGGCAACACTGTCTTGCACCGGCTGGCAGGCGAACTCTGGGTTTACGTCGTCCCCAGAGGTCCAAAACATGTGGGGTTGACGTTCCACGCGTTGCCACCGAAGCTTCATAGACATGCGTCATTCTTATAAACATAATTTGTATGAAAAAACTAGAAGAAATATTTCAAAAATTACGAGCCATTTTTAAGAAAATGTTCAAAATGCCGATGCTTTATGTAAAGAACCCCCAAAAATTAAAATATGTTTCAAAATCGCAGGGTTTCTTATTCTGTCGCATTGTTCGGGAAATATCAAGTTTGGAAAAATTCCTATAAGCACTTTAGGCGCAAGACAGCTGGACAAAAATAGCTTAAGCTGTTAGTTGGAAATTTAGCGGAAGTTTCACTTTTCGTCCCGGAATCTAGGTTGCCTTTAATTTATAAACACATTTTTGTAGAATTTTATTACCTACTACATATAAAAAGATAATATCAGAGTTCTTATCATTATAATCATACCATTATTTGAGTGTAATTTAAATATCATTTGATTTTTGATTGAATATAATTTTTAGTATGTAATGTCCATTATCTAAATAAAATGTTTTTTGAAACAATTCTGTAGAAAAAATATGTACAATAAATAACATATTTAGTGAAAAATTAAATTTTCTTAGCACATGTTTCCAGAAATATACTACTCCAATTGTTTGCGAAACCATGCGGGTTCCACTAGGTACGTGTATGATGTGCTTACACATTAATCCCTGATAACATTCCACTACTGCTGTTGTCGCCTGCAATGTCCCATCGAGAAAGGATCCTCTGCTCTCAGGTAAAATAACGAAGGTCACAAGCTTATAAATCGCTCATGCGGTCCAAAGGTTGCAGCTGCGGCTTGGAAGGGTGCTTCATAGCTCTTACTCCGGTTTGCCCTTGTCACACACAATTGTACGTTGCTTCCTTTGAAATATATTCATATTTCGAAGGATGTAGAATCAGTAACTGTCCCTTCACTCACCCAATAATGATGATGTTTTTCAAGCAACACATCGCGAAGCCAGAAGAACCTTCTGTTTTTATTGTATGGGTTAGTTTGCTAGTTCCGCACCCATCTATTCTACCCAGGCTTTTTTTTTGAAATATATCCTCGAATTTAGAGGACCTTTTACATACAGGTGGAACCGTAGGCGTCCCCCTTAAGTCCCTGGCTCTCACTTCTGACTGGCACTTTCTCCACCAGAGGTCTCGGTTAACTAAATATACGAAATGTCTAGTTGGGAGAGATCTCGTTAGAACGGGAAATTGCCAGAGGGATTTAATTTTGCCAGGCATCTGCCAGGGTTCTTTTATATGCCACAAGGATGACATGGCCACTGTGGCATTTTCCGTCCTTCGAAAATCCACGCGCTCCAGTTGGGATCGAACCGAGGTTCAAAAGCCTGTAAGCTAATCACACGCCCACCAAAGCCCTGAAGTTAGCGAAGTGCGATAGTCGCAAATTTCTCGAAAATACTGGAAATTAATCTAAAACATTGTCGCTCTTTACTTGCTAAATTGTTACGATAAAAAATTGTCGCACTTGAAATAAAACACAAAATGCCGTTTTCCTCTAACCTGGCATCACATAAGCCCGGCAATTACAAAAAACAAGATATTACAAATATAAATAAAAATAATTCCATGGGATATTGTCTTTTTTGTTATAATTTGTTTCACAAAAATGACGTTATTTACTTCAAAACTTTAATCAGAAATTCCCCGAGAGTATTAATATTAATATTAATATTCCCCGAGGAATTAAATAAGCCTGACAATACAAGTAAAGATATTTACAGAAAAATATAAAATATAATTACATAGGAGATTGTCACTTTTTGGTTAATTAGTTGCCAAAAAAGAAATTATGTTCCTCTTCACTAATACGTACAGGCACGTATTTGGCTGGCTAACTTCATATAAAAAATTAATTACCAAAAAATGAAAATAATAGGAAATAGAAAAATGTCGCTTTTTGCTGTTAATTGGGTGCTAAAAAAGATTTGTTGCTCTCAAACTAATAAGGGAAATAGTAATACCGGAACGAAAACATTTAATAATATTTTAATGTGCATTTAAACTATTAAGCCTTACTAGAATCACTTGAATTGTTGCTCCATCCCGTGTGAACAGTGTATAATTATTGTATAATTAATAATAATAGGTCAAATAAATAACATGTTTAGGGACAAGTAAACAAAATAACAGTTTCGTTTTGTGGAAATCTAATGGGATAACTATTTATGCTTTTGAGTTTAATGCTTTTATGCTCGAAGCAACCAAACGCTATTTTGATAAAATATCTACAACTAATATTTATTTTTGACATTAGTACTACCAAACAAGCGGCAGCGATAGTGTAATGGTTAGCTTATTGGACTGTTATATCCAGACTGTTATACCGAAGTCCGCGGGTTCGAAGCCGTGGATTTTTATGGCGAAAAAATCCTTCATACACCTTCCTTCAGAGGGAAGTAAAACCAGCTGACCCATGTCAGTTGATTTTCTTGCACGTAAAAGAACCTCAAGCCTAAATGACGCCTTGGGCCTTGTTCGTCGCCCAAGAAATACCTTCTTTCTCCGCTAGTTGGTGAAAGGAGCATAGCGATATTTGAGTGGTCAGACGGAAGAGAAGGCCTCATAGCCAGAGGAAGAGAGGGAATACATACGTTGTTACTGTGTTGGAATACGAAATAACACCATTTGTTTTGGTGCACTTTGTTTTCAATTTATATGTGAAACCCATTTATCTTACTTTTTATGTAATTTTTCAATCAAATCGCAAGTGTTTGTCATTATGTACAGCGAACCAAATAGTATTATATTTATTTCAGGGTAAAGTACATTTCGTAAGCTTTATGTTGGTGTTTCTGTAGTTCCTCAATCCGTGATGTGCTGGCACCTCGCGGTGGTTTATTGAAGCGCAAACGAGGCCCAGGATTTGCAGGAGTGAAACACTTTGAAAAATCATTTTTCGTTGGAGGAATAGATTTACTACTCCTGGTGTAATAGATGAACTCTCCTTTAATTATTGGCGACAAAAAGCTCCTGAATGAAAATCTAACTAAATCTGTAGACTGAAATACTGGAGCAGACAAAACACTGTCGCAACGACGTAATATATAATGTTATCTGCGTAAAATTAATGTCGGTCAATGTCAGTAAAGGAAAAAGACAATACCAACAAAAAAAGTAGACCTGTGACCAAGTTGGAAATCATAGTATCTTTGCCTTTAAACGTTCTTTCCAAAAATAGAGAATGAGAAAGAAATATATAGATGAATAGGGATAACGAGGAAGGATAGACATAAAAGAAGAAAAAATAACAAAAAACAATAAAGGATTCACTTTTTGTTATGACGACCAACAACCATCATCCAGCTCAGCCCAAACAATGGATTTCCCTGAAGACAATGCTTCTGTTTATCCAGGATGTAAAAAATCTTATAATGAAAAAACCAATTGAAACGTGGATTTTGAAGAAAGTGAAGGCACGGTTCGCAGTGCCAAAGAAATCAGTAGGGATATTGCAAGAGTCTTTAGATCAGATTCGATGCGTAATCTTGTGATTCTCATAGGGCAAGAGTATGCAATTCTCATTTTTATTATACATTTTATTACATAAATGATAAAACATAAAGTCATGTCGCCAACATTTAATGAATTGAAGGGCTCAGTAGAACAAGGGGCTATCCCACATTTTTTGTGACATTGAGTTATTAGCATTATTCAAAACTTAAATTATTATATTTTTACTGTAATATGTTATTTAAATCCAATATGGACTTATATGCATGTCTACTGTGTTTCAAACTTTTAAATTGCATTGAGTTATATAAGGAAAGTTCAGGTAAAACCTTCATTATCATAACTGTGTCTATGTCATATTCTCGTAGGAGTAAAGATATTGGTTGCACTGCGGATATGCAAGCCAAAATAAAAAGGTAATTAGTCCTCATAATACTAAGTTTCCGCAATTTCATTTAATTATGCAAACAGAAGGAAGTGAAATTCGAGAAAGTGCTTCTAGTACCGTAAGTTTTATTACTGGTCAGATTTGTAGTTATTTTTAAATCTGATGATCTTAAGATTTACCTTTTCATATTTAATAAATTTAGGTCTTAAGCAAATTCTAAATCAAAATTGTGTCACACTGAAGATGAGCAAAATCATCCCTACTCAATTGTACTAAGAAATCAACATAATCATTCAACCAATGTTGCTGAATCGTTGAAATATCTTGGTGTGAACGGTGAAGTGAAGGAGAAAATAGTGAGTCTTTTTAATTCAGGTCGTACCCGGCAACTGCATATCCCTCTCTAAAAACTGAAGCTATGAACAATGACGCTGAAAACTACTGTACGTAAGTGTATATTTCTTCTTGCATATTGTTGTTAAAATGAGAATAAAATAATATCAGAAATTGTATAGTTGTCATCAAGAAGTATCTAACCAGCAAAAAAAAACTTTTTTCAAGAGAGACAAAAGATTTTTTCTGTAAAATAAGCTACAAACTAGCTTCAAAATGTTTACACATATAAGAGTCTACCCCAGGGGAGTCCAACTGGCAAAACCTCAAAGGTCACAACTAAAACCTTCAATATGATTTCGGGGCATTTTTACATTACTCGGGCGATTAATTACCTAACACACCTAATTTCACTCTGTTGATATTTTGCTCTGAAACGGTGGGGGAGGTACGGAACCATGCGTGATATCAGGTCATACCATCCGTAACTCACGGTAACGCTTTGGATGAATTTGAATTTCTGAATTTACTAGAAAAAATTCTTAAATCTGAACTAAATCTATTTTTACATCAAGAGAGTGTTGATCCCGACAGGGTGCGTGCAGTAGGCGTTAGTCATATATTCATGGAAATCAGATCTAACCACACGAAAACAATTGTGATATAACTGACATTGAATTCTTTTCACACTAACATTCAATTTACAGAATTAATGCCAGTAAAGAAGTCAATTGAGACATTTATTGATGTAATAGGCACAAAAAATATTTTGGCATGAACAATAACATGAAGTGCAACCACCACAGAAAATTTTCTATTGACTCTTTTTGATGGGTCAAAGTTAACTTTGACCAAGTAAGCTTAAGATAAGTGAGGTAGAATGTTTTTAAAATATCTTTTCAAACTACCATAAATCAGTATTACCAGAAAATGCCATATTGTTTCTGAACTATTTAAAACAATATTTTTATATGAACAGGAAGTTTATAAAATTATTTTTTTTGTTATTCGAGAAAGTAGTTTCAAGGAAACTTGAAAACCATGTTGTTAAATGGACTGAAGAGCCAAAAAACTGGTAAACCTGCCTAATATTTTGTAGGAGCCTGCGAGCATGCAGACGTCGTGCCATGGACTCGACTAATGTCCGAAATAGTACTGGAGGTAATTGACACCATGAATCCCGCAGTGCTGTCCATAAACTCGTAAGAGCACTAGGGGGTGGAGATCTCTTGAACATTGGTAGGCATCGCAGATTGCTCAATATTGTTCAGGTCTGGGGGTTTTGATGGCCAATGGAAGTGTTTAAATTCAGAAGAGTGTTCCCGGAGACACTCTGTAGCAATTACGAAAGTGTGGGCTGTCGCATTGTTCTGCTGGAATTGCCCAAGTTCGTGGGGATGCCCAATAGACGTTCTCCTGTCAGAGTCGTATCTAGACGCATCAGGGATCCCATATCACTCCAACTGCACTCGTCCCATGCCATCGCAGAGTCTGAACCAGCTTGAATAGTCCCCTGTTGACATGCAGGGTCCATAGATTCATGAAGTCGCCATACTCGTACACGTCCATCCGCTTGAAACAATGTGAAATTACTCGTCAGACCAGGCAACGTGTTTTCAGTCATCAACAGACCAATGTCGGTGTCGACGGACCCAGGCGAGGTATAAAGCATTGTGTCGTGCAGTCATCAAGGATAAACGCTAGGGCCATCGTCTCCGAAACCGCATCGATAATGTTTCGTTGAATTGTTCGGACGATGACACTAGGTGATGGCCCAGCATTGAAATGTGGAGCAATTTGCGGAAGCACAAAGCGCCTCCCACGGAGAGGAGAGTGGTGAGAAGCTGGCTTCTGTGAACCCGCACCGTGCGGCGCTGCGCCTCGCAGCCCTGTGAACGAGGCCGCCCACTGCAAATTGTAATTCCGAGGAAGGGCCTTCGTTTATTCCGCCGCACCTGTTGGCATGCATGAAGTGACGAATCCTGCAACGCCCTGGCCCCTCTTCACTCGACCCAACCCGTGTCCCAGTTCCCGTGCTCCAAACTGCGAACTCCTGGACACAGGCACGCTTCGGCACCGTTCTATATCACATTCATTAACCCGTGAACAGCTACACACTAAGAATTTCTAACAAGCCCTTGGTGATGATGCATTTAAATGCATCTTGCTGCGGCCGTTTTACACCTCGGTCCGCAACGCAAGTTCAGATGGAATTTTAAGACTTTGACCATGGCATTGGTTTTAAAATTAAAGCTCAAATATTTTTACTTTGTATTTTCATTATGTGCACGGTGTATACCTGTCGTGTAGAGAATGTTATGAAACGCTGCTGAAATTGGCGTCTAGATTTCGATAGACTCATTTTTTCTTGGATGGATCCTTGCCAGAATTTGTTTTGTTTTTTTCAAAAATGTTTGTCAGTCCGTCCGCATCAGTGTGAGCACCTCTAGCTTCTAAACCGTACACAGAATTTTCACCTAAATCAATATTTCCCAATCGATCTGGATGATTTCGCGATTCCGAGAACTTGAAGCGGACCTTGGGAGAACATTTTCTAAAAAAAGCTATATTTTTTAAACATTCGACCGGCAGCGAATCTAACATTTATAGAAAAGCCGGAAGAGGCCATTTTGCTTACGAAAATGAGGTGTATTAAAAACTCCAAATTTGTGCACAGTTTGGAATATTCTTCGGGAATTCGAATATTTGAAATTCGCATATGGGGCACTACGGCAAGTGTGTCAAAAATATTAAATTGCGATTGAACGCTTCGTATGACTTGGACAAAACGTTTTAAGTAAAGTTGGACAAAATGATGGTATTTTTAAAATTTCGAATTTCGCAAGTGATGGTAATAGTTAGTTTTAAATCCAATTGCTGATTTGCGATTCCTGGCGTTGTATGACTTACGCAAATTTTTTTAAAGGCAGGGTAAACTTCGGCAAATTGATAGTGTTAACAAAATTTCGAAATACGCATGGGGTGTGCTAATCTGTTGTGCAATTCACGCCATATTTGATTTGCGATTCAGGTAATTGAATGACTTGGGCAGAACATTTTAAAGGCTAGGCAAACTTGGGCAAAATTATGGTGTATTAAACATTTTGAATTTCAAATGTGGGGGTGTTAGTCAGTTTTATTCCAACTTTTGATTTGCGATTTCCAGTGTTGTATGAATTGGGCAAAACGGTTAGATTAATATATTAGAAATTTAGAATTCACAGGTGGGGTAACTAGTCGGTGTAAGTCCAAAAGTTGAATTGAATTTGTCTTATTTTACGTGGCGAGATTTACGTGGCGAAAGTTCGAATTGCAATTTTACGCGTATAGTGAATTGGGCAAAATTTTTTATTGCTTGAGCAAAGTTGGGTAAAATTTGAGCAAAATGATTGTGTATGTCATTTGATTTTCTGTTACACTGGACTGCCAACTTCATGCAACTCGTAGTTCCAAATAACGTAAGAAAGTATGTCCTTATTGACGTTTGACTATTGCAATAAAGGGACACCTCTCGGCATTTTGATTAAGAACAAAGTGAATTAATTAGCAATAAATTAATTTTTTTCCAACTTGTCTTCTAGGGAATGTCTTGTTTCGTTAAGATCAGAACTATTTTCAGAGTTTAGCGAGTTTAGCAGAGTTCAGAGACCCGTTTACCACATTATTTACAAACGGATATTAAAAGATGGACTCCATGAACATTTTGCAGACCTATGATTTTCCTTCAGAAAAACAT
Source organism: Gryllus bimaculatus (assembly GCA_017312745.1). NCBI lineage: Eukaryota > Metazoa > Arthropoda > Insecta > Orthoptera > Gryllidae > Gryllus > Gryllus bimaculatus. Next base: position 20,721,332 of record BOPP01000004.1, on the reverse strand, counting down.
GTTGTTAGCGCATAGGATGGATTCTTGTTAAACAACTTCTGTGAATTTAGCGCTTGTTGTGTGTTCTAGCAGAGCACAGGTATATCGAAGAATTATTTTTGTGCTCTCGGTTTGCGCGGAAGGTTGTTATAAATTTTGTTAGCGATGGTCGCTTCTAACAGACGTCTAAGTTTTCTACCTCCCAAAAGCAGCATTTTCTTCCTTTTCTTGTGGACAGAAAGGCAAGCTAACTTCTCCAAAAGACCGGACATCCAAGTTAACGTAAAGGTGTCCCGTGACTACAGTAGTTTACCGTGTAAGTTAAGCTTTTAAACCTCTGAGACGCATGTTGACATGTTCATATATCTTGAAAATAATGATCACATTTATATTGATGTCCGTCACTCGTAGATATTTCGATTGTAAGTGTGGAAAACGTTTGACCATGTTTAACTAAGGAAGCGAGAATTGTCATAATATAATAACAAGAACTTTAGACACTCTAGAAAACTTAATACTGTGGTAGTGTTCACTATGTTTGTTTCAATTTTGTTAAGTGCTCTGCACTCCGTTTACATCAAATCATCAATCTATTTCTTCATATTCCATGCATTCACGCATGTACACTGTCCCATTAAAGCGAGTACATTCCATTAAAGCGGACCATTAAGTTCCTAAAAATGGGCAAAATTTAAATTTTTATTACATAGAAAATATTATCAAAATTGGTATTTCCCCTGCCCCAAGAGTGTGAGGGAAATATTTATATCCGATTTTTTGAATTTACTTCCTTTGAACCAAGATGAGAACAATAGATCACAAAATGTCTTCTAAGATTAATCGACAATATGCATCAATCCAATACCAGATTATTCTATCAAGAATATGACCCCGATTTTCCGAAAACATCATTGTCGCGTATCATGTGTACCCTTTTCTATTGCCGCCAAAATTATGATAATTTTTAAACTTATTTTTAACATAATTTTCTCTGGAAATAAATATTTTTTCATTTTTCCGTTAAAAACAACAAATTTACCGAAAAAATCTTGGTTTTCGGTATATTTCAGGTTTGTCATCACACAGTGAGTGTGGAAGCCAAAGTTATGGAAAGTATCGTTCACAAAAAGTGTATCTGTTTGATCTGATTGGATGAAATAATGAACAAAATGTTTGTTTACAACAATGAATAATTTTCAGTTTCAGCGGATACATTACATTGGGACTTACAATTTTAATATTGGGATTCTTTACATAAAGGCTTCGCAACCGAATAATATTTTTCTGAAATAAATCACCTTACAAAAAAAAAAAAAAAAGTCAACATAGTTCGAACATTCGATTGCTGTGATGTTACAAGTGTGAACTTCAGAATAGAAGTCTGGATTTTAAAAGTATTCACATTGGCAGTAATTTTTGTTCAGGAATCTTCTTCATCGCTCATGTTTGTTTTAAAAGTTCGGGACACAAGGAAATAACATCGTCCCACAACGTTTATTAATTCGAAGCTCGTATTGTGATGGATGCGTCCACAAGCCAATGCTCATTTTGTGCTTGCTCGTAAACGAAGGCCCATACGGTGGTGAAATATTCGCGAGCCGTGCACACTGGGGATATGTTCCGATGGGCAGTAAAGCTCTCGCAAATGCTTCACTGGGTGCAGTTAAATAGATGCTTTACTGATCAGATAGGGCGGAATCCCATGAAAATACACCCTGATATTCCATTTGAAGATCCAGATTTTTGCGAATTTCGATGCTTCGTTCGGGTGATGCGCTTTTGCAACATCTCGCAGGTCTGTGATCCTAGCGACAAAGCTTGTTTCACTCACGTTTTGGACAATATGATGCATTTTTCTGCAGATTAATTCCCGAATTCTATAAACTACGAAACAATTTTTATTTTTCCATCCGTGCCGTGATTCTCTAAATTATCCACGTAACACTGAAAGTTGCTGAGGTTTCGGACCTTGGAAAACAAATAAGAAAGATAGTTATAATAATAATAATAATAATAATAAGGACTGTAATAAATTAATATCAACAATAATAATAGATAGGGATGGAAAGACTAGAAATTAAAGGTGGCAATTTTTACAGTAGTAATTGAGTACTATGATAAATTCTGAGAGGACTGACAAAACACGTGATACGTATGACCTAACTACGAGTGTCGCTTACCAACTCACAAACACCGCGCTACCGAGTATAACACACACCAGTATACTGTATAGTTTTTTATCTTGGGTAGAACCCCAATCCAGAGATTATGGACCAGACAAACAATGCGGATTGCGGTATAATAATAATAATAATAATAATAATAATAATAATAACAATAACATAATACATGTGTCAGCAAACGTCATAGTCATGGAGGATTGACAGAAATCTGGGGAAGGGCAGCAATTACAAGAAAATCACTTAACAACTACAAAACCTACCACTACAACACATACAAAAAGCTTTCTTGCAAGGGAACAGCAAACATCGTCAGAAAATTTTTGACTCTAGAACGAGGGAGAATGATGGCCAGAAAATGAAGACGTCATTCAAACCCACCAAGATCTCTTAAAGGACGAACGATTATCGTGAGCCGCCCAAATATAAAAATTGAGTTCAAATATTTCTTCACTGAGGGTCCATAACATCGTACTGATATTGTGTATAATAATAATAATAATAATAATAATAATAATAATAATAATAATAATAATAAATATTATTATTATTGTGATAACAAAGACCATGCCTGCCAAAGTCCAACGCTTGACTATGAGCCACATGGGAGACGGGCAATATTGGATAAACACCGGCTGCAAATTGGACTATGGCTCTTCCTATAGCAATGTGGCAAATAATTGGACAACGAAACAATGAACTAGAGAATTGAAAACTATCGACATTAGAAAAGGAACTATTCCTGCCGTTAAATGTAAAGATATGTGAGACTTGAATACATTTCTGATTCTTGATGCATCGATGTAAGAACAGATAGTTGAGAAACTTCTTCTCATATTTGACAGTGACACAGACCCAAGAGTTCCGTGATGTAAATAAGACACTCTCCTGCCATTGAAACATCATAAAACTGTATTGGGATCACGAAATTAAAGCCGATGTCACTATTCCAGGCAAACATCATTTCTTACTGCTGAACAAAAAGAAGAAAGAAATTCACACATTTGATGCCGCTAACTAATAATCTACATTACCACTACATAAACCAAATATAGCCATAACTAGATGTAAAACAAACCAAATACAAAAACCTAGCTGTCAAATTTCTTATAAGATCTGGAAAATAAATAAAATCAATATTGAACCTATAATAATTTCAGCGGCAGGAACTATACTACAAAAACAATAATCTACAAAATCTCAATTGGAAGAATTAGGTGAAACATCAAAGATGATCTTAAATCTGACTGGGTAGTACTGGGTAGTATTACATGGCGTGAGGAATTTTGTGTAAGAAGAACTGATATCAACAAAATAACATTGATTGGGCTCTGTGTGTCTTAGCTAAAGCCGAACCATAGTGTAACATATAACAATGTAAAAATTCAGAATAAATGAAACAAAGATGTCTTTGTTAATGGCGAGGCTCAGACCGTGAGGCCTGCTCTTCCGACTGACTACACAAATACTACATGTTACATTATTGATTCTTTACAAAGAGTGGAAGGATACAAATTAGCATTTATTCTTGGGACTGTCCAGGTAGAAGTGATAGACTGTAAACCCTGAAAAAAAGCAATCAGTATGGCAGCTTAAGACCGAAAAATTTAAACAATGTAACTATATACAATTACAATACCATAATAATGCGAATAAAAATAAAGACAATAGAATAATAAGATTCAGTGTTGTGTAATATGACATTAGATTCAAACTGCATTAAAGTGATATTACTTATTTAAATTTGTAAACAATAAATAAGTGGTTTCGTAGTGACAATGAATAAGTGATAAACATAAAATTATTGATAAGATGTTAAATGATATTGAAGTATTTTTGTCAAGGACTATGTTTTTAACTGCCCCCACACATCCTTGACGTTTTGAAACTTTTTCTGAATTTATAATATAACATTTTTCAAAATTTTGTGATTTTTACCAGTACTTCAATTTTTTTTTCACTGAATTTCTTTTTTGTTAATTGACTATGACAGCCTCCAGTAACCAAATACTTTTCTCTATAAAGTCCAAAATGCTGTATCCAGTATATCAAGGAGATGTTTATCACCTTTACCAATAACATGTGTTATTTCTAAAGTGTCTTTCATTCAGCCATGGAACTCGCAAAGAATTTTGCTACGATGCCGGCGCATATTTTATCTTCTGGAAATTACGGCGAGAGTTTCATTTTTCGATTAATCTCCTGCCACTCTTCTCTTTTTTATCTACCAGTTCTCCATTTTTACGAACGTACTACTTCATATGTGATACGTGTCGTTGTCCTCTTTAATTTCGTCGGAAACGATTTCCGATTCACGCGAGATTTTCCGTTCGCTATTTTTCTCAGCAAGTAATTGAAGGATTAACTCGGCGTACGCGGGTGCTACCGGGAAATACTTGTACTCCGACGACAGCGGCCGGAGGATTTTTGTACCTCGGCGGGCGGTCGGCAGCTTAATGCGTCTCCAGCGCGGGGGCGCCGACGGTGGTGGCGGTGACGCGGCGACGGA
>BOPP01000004.1:20671146-20716617 GCA_017312745.1 Gryllus bimaculatus | reverse complement strand
GCCACCGATTGTCCTCGCCGCCGGATGGTTGTGCCTGCTGTCACAATGGCGCGAGGGACGCCGCCCGCGCGCGCTCGCACGCTGTGCCATGTCAAATGTAATATCACCGCAAATGGACGATAACTGCTGATTCATCCAGGTCGCTAATTGTTGAATTGGGGACGGGGACTGTATGGTCCGCGCGCGCGCGCACGCAGGGAAATGCCAGGACGCTACACAAACTCCGAGGGAGGAGGAGGTCGCGGAGCGGCCCATTCACTGGCCTCAAAACCGTGTAATTTCGGACAGCACTGTTTACACGCCCTTTGGATACGGCTCTGTCTCGATAAAACAATTGCAAAGGTGTTTCGTTGCTTTTTTCTCTAATTAGCCAACGCACCGGTTTTCGTTGCTGTTGCATTATTGACTCGGATTTATTTGTTTTCCTGACTCTTCCATATAGTTTTCTGTCGTTCACAACTCTCTTTTTACTTTTACTTACGTATACTATGTATAGAGAAAGTAATGTAAAAATTGATGTCGAAATTAAACTCAAATACACGTTTCAGGAATCGCTCAAAACTGCGAATATAAGCGGTTTTACTGAACGTCCATATGTTCGTACTTTGTCTGTCCGTCCGTGGGCAACACTAGTGCCTTTCACGGGATTTTCTCCCTAATGGATGTTCCTCGATCGATCTGGTCGCACATCGAGAATTTGAAACGGATCTTGTTACTTTTCGAAATACTTCAAAATACTCCTAGAAGTACTCAAAGCTCCTAGGACACTCGGAAATTTCTGAAATATTGATTCAAAATTTTTTCATTAATTTTTCGCTCGAATCGTACAAAGTGCACTGATCAAAATGGCATAGGTTGGATTTTCATTAAAACTTCTTAATTTGCGAACACTGGAAAAGTTCCATCTTTTCAATGTCCCATCTTGATTAACGCCGCCAAAACTAACATCCACAAAATACAAATTTTCCAAAATCGGTACCTAAAAATAATCACTAACGCCCCTTCGTTTGTTACCAACGACCAACTCCACAAAAACTATCCATCAATCCCAGCCAACCGAATTAATTACCTCGACTCCAACTTCTAGTTCACTATACCACAAATCCTACACAACCAACCTGAATTCTAAACGGAGTCCCGTTTCACGAATTCCTGAAAAAAAAAAAAAAAAAAAAAAAAAAAAAAAAAAAAAAAAAAAAAAGCCGAAATTGACAATTAACAGAGGTACCTAATTGGCTTCCGCGTTTATGTATTAGATTAAGCATTGTATGTAAGTTAGTAGTCAGAATCCTAAACACGTGTATTATATAATGTTTTATATATCTACGAAATAATCAACAAGAAAATAAATAAATTTAAAAAAAGTTTTTCAAACCTCGTCTCTAACTGCATTACTCGAGGCTCATCTATTTATTCATACAGATATCTTTAAATCATTTCGGGTATACTTTTATCAAAATATGAGTAGTTCCTACAATATTAGGAATCAAATCATTAAAATTTAAAAAGATAGGGAAACAAAATTTTATCAAAAAGACTCCGAATGTTTTGACTACATATTTTGGTCGAATAGAGAGCACCGTACGCTTATTAATATGAGTCGATATTCAGGAAACCTCTGAAATTCGGGAATGATCACTAATACGCTAAAGAAAAAAATTCATGACACCTACAAGTTTTAAAAGTCTGTAGTTTGTTTTCATGTTTGAGACCAAAAAACAAAAAAAAAATATGGAAGTATATATGAGAGAATATATAAGCAATCATAAAAAATCTCAAGAAATTAAAAGATGTATCAACGATAAAGATAAGATAATCCAAGAAATATACTTCAAAGCTGACGGGACAGACAACTCGAACTGGTCGAGCATGTGAAGTGATGATACATTTAATTGGAAGCTAGCGTGGCGGTTACACCGAAAAATTGTTTAATAATTCAACTGTTCATTATTATTCATATCATAATACTTCTTTGGAAGCTAGACGTAGAGAAGCATAGAATGTAAATGGCGGGACTATATATGCAGTTTGTATAGAGGAGGTTGTTTTGACGCGTCAATAAGTCGCAAACGCAAGTTCAGTAACTTTGTTGGCAGTTTTGAAAGTCCAATTTTGCAGTATGATATAGTGAATAAGTAGTGCCTTGCATAACGATTCTCTTATATCCTTTGTTTCGCGTAGGATTAAAAACACTCTGTGCAGACCGTGTAATAGGCAATACGTTTTGCATGTTCAAGTACTTTCGAAAGTAAAAGAAAATAGACTGCCTTCATAAAGGGGATTTGCTTTACAAGCGTGTAAAGGCTTAATTGCAACCACCTAGTGTACAAATATTCTATATTGAGCTTGGCACGAAAAGATTATGTTCTAACAATCTTTCCCATAATGATAGTGATAATAATAGTAATATTAATAATAATAATAAATATAATATTATACTAAAACTGAATGTGAAAACTCAGTTTGCCAAGCGACTCAAAGCAGAATTAACAACAATCGAAACCTATCGATTGTCATCAGTTCGTATGCACTGCCTATTAAAACTTTCTAGATGGGTATGAGGGAATCGCAAATGATGGAAATTTGTAAATCTTCCACAACCGATCTATTGGAAATGGAAAGACTGGCAGTGGTCAAATGACACGTTTCATTTGCTACCGTTCAATAAGTGCGATTCAGTGTGTGACACTGCCGCGACAGATGGCAGGGCGTGATATTGTGATCCTCCATCTGGATCTACATATCAAGCAGATAATAGGTATGAGAGAGTACTTTCGAGAGAACGCATATTCTTCTCTGTTCCCGAAGGTATTGTACAAGCCGACGACAAACATACGCCTCGCAAACTCAAACAGGATGTGGAAATTTAACATACCTGTTTACATGAAGAGATCGATTTCTGGAAACGAAGCACTCCACATTGCATACCCCGCTGCAGTTGCCAATCCAAATATCGTCAAGGAAATATTGTACAAATGACTCAGTATTGAAAATTTGTATCTTGAGATCGAAGACTTCATAATAGCAATCCAAGAGATATAATTTTCATATAGAACTACATTAAATATGCCACCAAAGACTTAAGAATACTTGATGATTGTCGTATGTGTGGTCGAGATCATGAAAGCATTCAGCACATTATCTCAGGTTGTAGTTCTTTAGCAGCCACAGGCAATAATTCAGGCACCACCAGCTGGTCGGTATTATCTATGACAAACTTGCTAAGAAATATGGACTACTCGTATCTAGATAAGTTGACACATCGTACTGTTAGTGCCACTCAGAAACTGTGTTTGACAATGAAAGCCATAAATTATTCTGGGACCACCGAATTCTGGCATTACAAGAGAGAGAGACCAGCAATTAAGCACAACAGACCTGATTTTATCTTATGGAATAAATCTGTAAGAAAGTGTTGTTTATTAATTTTGCAGTCGTCAATAAGAAAATCATGACAACATTCCAGATAAAAATCGACAAATAGGATGTTAATGAAATTCATACATGTACTACATTGAACGTTTTGTGGGAATTCGCAATACACGTTTTCTTTAATAACCTGTTATTGAAACTTCTGAGAATTAATATGAGTTCATTTAGCTACATTAACCAATTTAATATAATGATCTCATATCTAATACGGTACAAAACTCGTAATTACGTCTTTAAAAAAGGACATGTCTTTATTTAATTGGATTTAATGGGCATATCTTTTGATTCAACGTGCAATTGACATGTTTTTTGTTTGACTCAAAGAAATTTTTTTTGCCATTTATTTATTGCTAAAATAATGCAATGAAAATGACTTTCAGGATATAAGAAGCAATTTTAAATATGCAATCCAATATCAGGTTCTAAATGGTCACATTCGTTAGATCTCCCTGCATCATCAGCATCATCATCTTTTCATCACATGCACCTTCCTGCAAAATGTCTTACACTAGGATAAATGGTCATTAATTTTCCAGTCGTTCCCATACATAATACCTAGTACTAAGTTGTGTTGTACCCAGAAAATCACACAATACTACAAATGATAACACAAACTCGTTATTTCAAAAGCAGCTTTGAGGCAAAATGCATTTGACGTTTTCTTATCTACCCATTTAGTTACTTCATTTAGCGCGTTCATAACTTGTGGTTATTTGGTACGAAACTCTAGAATACCAACATGTATTTCCGGCCATCTATTTTCACAGAGAGCAGGTAAAACCGTTCGAAAAACGTTTTGAAATACTTCCTTTTTTTTGGCTGAGACTGCAAAGTTAATTTTTTTTTGCATTGTTTCTCCAGCGCTTCTACAAGGTTAGAACTCGGCTCGTTTTGCCAAGACTGTTGTTCATAAAATAGCTGAAACAAAGGCATCTTCTTGCATTTTTCATTTTAAGCAAAATGGATACCACAGTTTTGATATTATTAGGATTTACGGAATTTATCACTACACAATTATCCGTTTCAAGGCCAACACATTAGTGGTCATTTTGTGATCTCGAGAGAGAAAGAGTTCAGTATATCCTCAACCACATGAACAAGAAGATGTTCTTCGTTTTCATTTACAATACCTTCGTGGCAAATCTATCCATAGTCATCCACAAACACAGAAATCCTTCTCTGATTTATCCATGAAATAAGTAACGAACGGATAAGTTCAGATGCTCAATGCGTGACACGTCAGTGGTTTCCTAAAATACTTTACTCTACTTTCCTGAATTAACCACTTTGTCTGCTATTTGTTCTTGAATTTCATTCAATCAACAGTTGATAATTTCATTTTGTATTGTCTCACTGGTGTATACAGCGTTGGGCACTACTTTTTGTAAATGCTTATGTAGTGCTTTATTAGCTGCTACGCGGAACTGAAGAGGACTTCTGAAATGTCCATCATATAAAAAAAATACGTCTATTAACGTTGCCATCATCCCTGATGACCTCTGAGGGGAATGTTCTGGCGACCACACAAAATTACTGTCCCGATAATTCTACGTAATTTATAAGTTAGATCTGTTTTCTTCAGCCCGCATTTGGCATTGTGTGCAAACCAAATGTACAACAATATTACTCTTCAAATAACAACGAAGGAAGTCCTTCTCAGCTTCGGCAGCTTCGACAATGATATTATTTATTTTCGTTGGGGTTAAGATAACCATTCTTTCCAGACATCTTAGCAAAACCCTCAGTAGTGTTTTTATCAACATTTTAACACCCGTGTTAGTTTGATAGCCTCCGTGTTCGTCCACAAACAAACGCTGCACAGTAAACACAATACAACCCTTAATCCTGCGTAGTGATACTGATCCAAATGGTGATGACCCAAGAATCGTTTGACTTGCTTCCCACATTTTGTGTGAATCGAATGTGGGAATGCATAGCTTTCAGGTGGCTTCCAAAAGGTTGTGAAATCAACAGGGCGTTTCTCTATGTAATGTGCGATGTCAAGGTGGTATCTTACCGCAACTAAGATAAGTTACTGGATCTTTGCGCGGTAGCAGTCATCATCGTGGAATCCATAGAAACCGAGGAGTTATTGTCAAATTGTGGCTCTGTTGTTTTTACTTCCACTGACGATGTGGATATTCGAGATTTGAAACCGCAGTGTGGCTCTTACTTTCACTGATTAGGGAGTGGTATTGGTTAACTTTGAATTTGCTGTTTTTACTTCCATTGGTGCATTAGATAGTGAAGCTGTAGTAGGTTCAGAAGTTACTCAAATTGAATTAAAAAGAACAATATTTACACATTCTGGAGCATTAGACCCACTCGCTCCAAGCTTATTAAGAAAAAATTGATGTATTCTCCTTATTTTCGTTTCAGCAGCCTTTTGTTCTTAGATTTAGAATGTTTTACTGGCCTATCATAAAAAAAACTAATCACTGTATATTCTCGTAAATAACGATAGTTTGAAATTATTTATTTCTCAATTAATTTGAGTTTTCAACTATATCATTCTTATATGAGAGATATTAATTATTTACGCACTTTGAACTTTATTCTTTAATAGATCTATCGTATCGAAATAACTTTTTATGTGTTACCGAAGTTTCAAGTAAAACTTGTAACCTTTTAGTATTCTTAAGCTTGTGAGATGTGGTTGTGGCAAAAAATAGTTAAGGTTTCCTGGACTGAAAAAAATTGAAATGCAATTTTAGAAAACATGAAGAAGAGATCCCCACTAAAAGTCATCTGGAACAGGAAAGCACAATTCTTTGGACACATTTTCAGACATAACGAATTCCTAAGCACAATTTAGGACTGAAGAATAGATGGAAAAAGGAAGAGGGAGACATTGAACGTAAATTTTAGAACAACTTCAAACCGAATTACACTTCAAAAATTATGCTGAGATGAAGAGGACAGCGGAGGACAGAATGTCATGGCGGCAGCAACAATGCACTTTTTTGCCTTTAGAATGTTGATGAGCATTGCTAATTTACTGAACGAAGTTAACTTTTACATTTCCGTAACGTTGTTCATCATTTTAGGGCAAAGGTGTGTCATCGAAAACGGAAACGAAGCTTTTACAAGACACTACAATTCATTTAACGAATCTTAACTCTCCGTTACTATTCATTTTACTAACTTAACTTTGTAACTTTTTCTCACTTCCGTTGTTGTTGCATTTAATACTTTATTGTGGGTCAAAATTGCACATTAATATTCCAAAATGTTGGTTATTGCATTCTTTAAGGTTTATAGGTATTGAATTTTATAAAGATAACTTCGTTTCAAGTATTTGTTAATAATAGTATTCGGAATGCAGCTTACAGAAAATGTAAAGAGAGTGCCAGTTTTTAAAAGCCAACTTTTGATATAAAACTTTAAAACTTAATTTTAATACGCAAAAATATAGGCCAAGAACAGATCGCGAGGTTAGTTTATCCATCCATTTTAGACGTTACCACAATATTTTCTCGTATTTCTTATTTTTATTTTTCCTGCACTCTTTCCATTTTGTTTATTTTTTCTCTAGACCTCTGGGAGAGGGCCATGGCCCCCATACCTCCCGCTCGTAGATCTGCCACTGCATTTGATAGAATAGCCGAACTTCCGAAATAAGAAAAACATTTAAAAAACGCCGGACTGATATGTGGAACCAGTTCTTCTTTTCGATTGTTATATGTTCTACCACAATAGAAGCACATTTTTACCTAATAAAATGCACTTAATCATTGTTTTATATATAAAAAGTAAATATAAAAAGTAACGTATTTAAAATCAGCACCTTAAGATTCTTTAATTACAGCTGATGAGAGCGATATATAAAAAAATTGTTAATAAATATAATTGATAGTATTTTTTCGTTATTTAAGAAAAGTGACGAAAATAACATTGGACAAGATGCGTTTATGTTTAATGAATTTAAAAATTAGAAGCTAACAAACCATCGTGAAAGTTACTGTAGGAAATACCATCTGATATTCTTGCATCTCTTCTTCATCGACATTACTCTTAATTGTATTGCACATTTTATTTCCAGTATTACAAAACAAAAAGCCGTAAAATTCCTGTAAACCTGCTCGCAAATCCATTTACATTTAATTTCATCCCAAACCATTTTTCAGATGAGAGAACAGTTTATTCATTCGAATAAAAATGTATTTATCTCGGTATTTTTGTAATTGTGTGTGGTCAATCATGCACAATATCATGATCAGTTTGTACGGCAATTTAACTCCATACATTGTGAATACTGAATGTTGTAAAATGCCTATTGCCATACATAAAGGAACGGTATTGCTCTTTTTCATAGCAATCTCAGATTGGCCCTGTGTTGGTCTACGAACTGTAAATATATTGGCCAATTAGTGAAAATACGTGATAATAAACTTAGCCTGGATAGCCGATGTCGGTAAGGCTGATGAGCCGTAGCTGCCTCGTGCCTGAAGGTTCACGGGTTCGAATCCGGAAGTGTTGGGCAGATAAGGATGCCTGTTTATTGCAGGAATAGGGAATTTGAAGAGTTGACCAAATGATGCATGCTAACGGACTAAATGAACTCTGTTCACACGGGCGGATCCAGATACAAATTTTGGCAGGGGAAATTAAAAATGTTTTGACCGAATGTCTCATCACAAATTTTGTAAAATATCGCAGGCCACACTCAGGTCATGCTGCAATACGATTTTATTCGTTTTAATGATTATCCGAAAATAGTTTTGCTGGAATATTTCGTGACAAGATAAATAAATAGTTACCGAAAACAATAGGGGGAGAATTTCCCTCATTTCCGTCCTTGTGGATCCGCGCCTGCTGTTCAGCAGGCTCTTTAGAGAGAGCGAGGATTTGCCTGTGCTCCAGTGCTCGAGGGCAGCGAAACGAATACTCGCATTGTGACCATGGTTGCAGTTAGAAGGCGCAGTTTGCGATCATAATTCCAGCGCTGTAAACCGAACATTAGTGTCACAATAGCTTCTGATGTAAAGGAACGGCGACATCCTCGCCTTTGCAAATAAGCAGCCACAGTTTTGTCTGCATTCTGCTCTATATGCGTGCACGAGCAACCGTGCACGCAGCACGTACCACGAGTCATACATGAGCTCACTAACATAATGCCTAAGTGACTTACATTAATGTGTTCTTTAAAGTTTCATTTATTAAGATTGGTGATAAATAAACTCCAAATGAAGGATAATTAACATTAATTCGCACACGTGTACAAATATGTGGGAAAGCAATTATTTCCCATTTTAACGGATTTCGTGATAATTTTGCTCTGAAATTAATTTCACTTCAAATCTGCTTTGTCGCGAAAATAATTTCGCACACTGCACTGATATTTGGTGGAGTATAGAAACCAAGAGATCTCTTTACCGTATGCTACCTGTCAAACACCAGTGTATCACGTGTTTCATATGAGTCAGGGGCAAATGTCACAAGTGTAACTTCCTGAAATGATAATCCACCGCAGGTTCATTGACAAAATATTTTATCTTTGCCCCCCCCCCCACCCTAAGCGCCCTGATAGTCTGTAACATTTTTTCTCAGACAACTGTATAAACTGATTCATAACAGTTCTTTTTTACGCAGCTGGTTCCGAAATGGGCGAAGTCAAAAGCCTACTAAATCTTGAAAAGACATTGGGCTCAAACAAAAAAGTGCTGAAATCTTTTAATGCAGGTGCATAAAGATCATAAAAAAATATTTCTTCGGGAGACTCATTTTTACGTGCAATAACATAGCACAACAACAATTTAATACTCTTACCTTTTGTGATACAGAGTGCAGGATTTAATCCTGAAATTAATTTATACAAGTTCATGTGTATGCCAAAGCCACAACATTGATTTAAACAGTGCTTGAATATGACACGAATAGCGTCTAAAAATGCTTAACTATACTTAAGTGAAACGGAATTTTCACCATCATTGGTCATTGTAATCAGAACCACCATTATTCTTTTCGATCGTATATAAATTATCTAAAGCCGGCTTGAATAGCCGAGGTCGCTAAGGCTGAAAATCTGTAGTTGCCTTGTGCCTGAAGGGTCGCAGGTTCGAATCCCGCCCTGGACATGGATGTTTGTGAATGTTCGTATGCGAGTTCCTCTACCGTTACACCCAATGTTATTTACAGGGGTCGGTATATGACCTTAATTAATAGCTTAAAACGACCACAAGTAAACAAATATATCTAAAATGTGTGTCACATATGTCTTCCCCTGTGTCAGCGTTCTCACCACCCTCTTCACCGACATTTCTTCCATCGGCTCGTACGTTGCCATTATGAACACCCCTACCAGTGTCGTTGTCATATGTACCACCGTCCCTCTTGGGGACTCCCCCACGGCAAGAGAGAAAGAGATAGATCTTCACCGGGTAATTGATGGACACGCTTGTCCCCAGGCCCGCCGTCCTCGGGCTATCGGCGCGTGTAATCATTCTCCAACGGGGAAGGAAAAACCCGTCATACTCAACGATCTACACGTCGCGCTGTTTCGTGCGTCATTTTCGAGGACACTGAATTGCAGCCCCCATCTCCCGCGCGGGGAAGCCTGCCTCGCGTTTTTGCACGCCCTGCGCGCCGCGGCCGCGTTACCTCGAGCGGGGTTCGCCGCTTACGCCTTGACGTAAACGTCTTGTAGGGTCTATCCCTTTACTTTTAAGGCATGTTTTTGTGACAAGCCCGCAAGCGCTGGGTGGTGGTATCCGAGCGCAGCGGAGGCAGGAAAGGCGGCGGGCGGGAAACTTTTGTACGCCCCAACTACGCCGCGAGCAAAAAGCATTTTCGGCTAAGAGGAAAGAGTCTGGAGCCGACGCGAGCAACATTCTCAACACATAATTATTGTGGAGCCCTCCGATGATGATTCTCCTGAGTGACGAACCGCTGCGCAATTGTGACTGCAGGGGAGGTCAACATATGGAAGTAAATAGAGGGTTCGTTCGATTCTTAATACATTACAGAGACTTTCAAGCAACTCACCTGCTATCAGGGATAAATTTTATTTCCATAAAGTTGATACATCAAGAAGTAGTTTAAATATTGTTCTTTCACTAAATCAAATGCAATGGCTCCGTTGGTATCACACGCCAAACAATTGAAATTTGTTTTACCATTTGCCTTCGGCACTCACGCATTTAATTAATTTCTCATTAACAACGGAACCTTTGCCGCTCACAAGCGTGGAAGCTGCTCATGTTCGCCCTGCAAAAATCTGAACTGACCTCGGCGTCTTGCAATTATTCGCCCAATTAGCATATTGCCGAAGTGTCTAAAGTTCTGGAAAAAATTGTTCGAACAGATTGTAAAACACGTATCGACTCAGATCTGCTCGTAACTTTCCAATCCGGCTTTTAGAAGGAGTAGAAGCACACAAACCGCTTTATTGAAAGTAACTGAAGACATATGAAAAGCGCTAGATGATGGCTCGTAACTGTATTAACCTTTTAGATTTTAGTAAGCATTTGACTCTGGTTTGATTACGACATCCTAATAGCGAAGTTGCAAAAATCTAAGTTTCTGACTTCCACCATCTTTGATTGGCAGCTATCATCTACAATAGCAACAAATTGTAAGTAGTTTGACGATCTTGCACTCCAATCCAAAACCTCTCCACGAGGAGTACCTCAGGGATCCGTTTAGGGCCACTTGTTCTTCTTATTTACATGAAGACTAATCAAGCGAACTTACGGAATGTTGTCATCATATTAGACGGATGACCTGGCAAATTTATATCTCCGGAAAACCATCCGAGGTAGAAATGCTAATAATAAATTCAATAATGAACTCTCCTCTGTAGTCATAATGTCAATGAGAACGGACTCATTTAAATCCTACAAAATCACTAAACCATCATAATTGGCTCTTTCTCAAATGCATTATAGAAAATCTGAAGGTTTCATATGTTCTGGTGGTGCTTTATAGATCAATGTTGTAGGTACCTGTCATCTCACACAAGTCAATAAACTTGGGCTTAATACTTTTGTGTTCATCTAATAGTTGGGAAATGATCAGATCCGAAATGTTGGTTCGGAAAGTTTATTGCTTCTTATGCAATCCTTAATATATCGATAATGTATCTACAATACGTAAAGAAATGTTTCGACTACGGGGATATTGTGTATAACAATTCTTAAAAGATTCACTCGCTAAACTCTACAGAGGCTCAAAATTCCTGTATTCCGTTTTCATTTATAACATAAAAAAACTACGATCACATCTCTGGAGTTTATAAACATACACAAATTATTAACACTAAAGGATAGGCGCTTGTAATCACAGCCTTTGTCTTTTATTTAATATGGCTAAAAATGGTTACCGCACATACTTACAAATTATTTTGTAGGTCTTAAATCATCTAGATTTCAGAATGCCCAGTTACTCTGCTTCAAAAGCAAAAACCAGCTACAACACATAAATCGTTCGCAATTACTCGGTAGCCCGCGAATGGAATAAAGTTGGCCTCCAATTATTAAAAACTCTCCTCATTAACATCTTTAAAAAGCACCTGCATGATTTTTTTTACAAAGTAAAAGATAACACGCATTTTGCTATTAATATCACTGTAGATTACGGGTCAAATAAAAACTTATTCTTAGGAGTGTTAAGATTAATATGTTTTAGAAATAACATTAATGTTTCCTTTGTAAAAAGATGTTACTTTCCTGTGACTGCTTGATACTGCCGGAACTGTACTGTTCATCCGTAGGAGCAGGGCGGTTTTTAAACAAGAAAACATCCGTCCCACAGGCATGGACTGCAGCTGAAGGATACATCCAAAGGACCGTTACTTCATGTTAGCTTAGTTTCCATTGTATTAGGAACAGTTGCTGGTTGTTGGTTTCCCCCGACTAGCGGGTTTTCCTCCTAGATCGAGCGACGTGTGATGGTGGTCGTTAATGTATTAAATAGATTACAGTCACTCGGGTGAATACCGGCTGCCGCGTAGCGCGGCGTATATTTTAAGCACATAAGTTATTTAATTCAAATTGGTTTTTCAATCTCAGACTGATTTTAATTATTTCGAAATTATTATTGTACATTTTATCCATTTAACCCTCTTGATGTTCTCTATTTTTAAGTGCTTTTAAATAACGTTTGCTTTCCATAACTATTACACTTGTAGATTACATTAAATTTAAATTTTAAATAAATTACTTTTTTGTAATTGAATACATTACTCCTGTATATTTGTGACATGTGGTCAGGCGGAAGAGCGGGCCTGGATGGGCCCGAGCCTCGCCATATTTAATAAAGGCAAATTATTATTATTATTATTATTATTATTATTATTATTATTATTATTATTATTGACTGCTCTTGAAAAACTCAGAAGTCAAGACTGCGCACAAAAAATGATATATTTATTATTGCTTAAACGATTCTCTTTTTTCATTTCTTAGAAGGAACTTTAAATGGAAGCGTTCACAAAGACGGTTTTTGCTTACTGCCTACCTTTTTGCCGGCTTAGCCACAGAGATGTGACTCACGAAACCTCTCGCGATCGGTAGCGGTGAGTGATGGAAGTGTCTGAATGGCTCCCGCTTCTCGGTGGCCACACCGAGTGGCTCCCTGTGAAGGTATCCTAGACTACCTCTTCGTACATTTATACTGTTCCCATCCAGTGCCTCTCAACGACTGCTATTAACGAAACAACAGACTGCTCCTTAGTCAACGTGCCTGCTCGCCGGTTGTAAAATTATTCATTGTGACCACTGCATTGCGGTCGCTTAGCTTCAAATCAGACCAGGACTTCCATTGTATGTTTGCTCGTACAATTTAGAACACTAATAATCATTATAAAAACAATTGTTGCGACCGCGTTCAGAAACATTGAAATATTAGATTACCAGTGGTAAGTAGCAGCAAAATATACTCTGTTTAGCACCACATAAAAATACTACAAATTTATAGTTTCCACTTTTGCGAAGGGGTATGTCTCATATCCGGCCTTTTCCGAACATCCGCGTACTCACAGTAAAGCAGAAGTTTTTCGCGTTACACATTAATTATATCTAATGCAAGGTACATCGGGCTGAGTCGTAATATTGAAATGCATTATGCAATTACTATGACTGAAAATGTAACATACAGTAATACAGTTTTATATCATATGTGAGAGTTCTATCAGATTGAGAAACTTCGTGGAATTACTCACTACAGTAGGTCAGAGAGATAATGCTATACATTGCCACTCATTCATATGCATATATCAGTTAAATCAGACTGAGTTGTAAAATTGGAATTCACAGCCCAATAATTATTACACAAAACGCTTCAGTTTTTGCTTTCATAATATATAGTATTAATAAACCGCTATTTAGATATGAGAATTTTCTTGCTACATTAGTCGCATATGCGATTATACATTTAAATGGAAAACAATGCTCTTTCAATCATTGAATTGCATTGTACTGGACAACGAAGCAGTGCAGTGAATGAAGCCAATGAATGATATAAATTATGAATATGAAAAAGATCAATAATATCATGAGCTGAATATGTTAGTAACTATTCTCTATTTCAGAGGTTCCTCAATTGAAGAATGTTATTTCTTATTTCGAATTTTTCTGTGTCATTTAATCAATAACAATTACGGGAATTAAAAAGGAACTATTTTAAATACAATTTTTTTAATAATAGGATTAGCAAGGCTTCATTTCCTGCTTTTGTTTTTTCATGGGAAGTGAAATTTGCAACAAATGGGACCAAATTATTCAGAATAAACAGACGTTGGGAAGTTCTAATGAATCATCTTTAATATCATAGGCGAGATCGTTGTAGTGGGCTAGTATTCTACGTTCGTACAAACCCAACATCAGCTGTACAATTCTAATTTTAAGATCCTGAACTAGCAACATGGTGTTACGCGGGAAGGTGGAACATGTACTGTGAAAATCGATCAGTAATCCCGTTGATTATCTCCTTTACTGAATAAGAATGGTGTTTGTTCATTGTGTTCGTTCAGTGAGAGAGGTTCTACATTATCGTTAGAGCGTGCCCAACTGAATATGGCAACAGAGGTTCAGAAACCTGATGAAGCAAACTTCGAAATAACTGCCTACATTTCAGAGTAATCGGATCTCGGCTAAATCTCTGTGTTTAGGACACGTTATGGGGTTTACGTGTTAGTTTTATGGTAATTGAGCGATCCACTTGTTGAGGAATCCGCAGCCGCATATATCAAGCGAGCAGTGAATTTTATTTGCGTGTCGAGCGGAACAGTTGGTGGTGCAAGCGTGCAAATGGATGCGCCGATGGTATTCATGAGGGTCGGCACGTTGGTGTGCGGCGTGGCGTGGCGTGGTGTGGCGTGGCGTGGCGTGGCGTGGCTGGCGCGGGGCACTGAGCGTGCGGCTCTAGGGCCGTCAATTCATCTTGGGGGCTCGAGGAGGGCGGGGGCGGAGTGGCGGACAATAGCGTTCGGGCGGCCAGCAAGGATCGAGGAGAGAGGGACGAGTGAAATGGGGCGAGAAGGGCGGAAGTGAGGACGACCTGTGAAATGCGAGGATGGAACGTGGTTCCTCAGAGGAAGGAGCGGTAAATGCAGGTGATAGCGCGTGCGGAGGGACTTTGGGAAACGCAGCGTGAGGACGCGCGAGGAAACGTGAAGTGAGGGCGGAGCGAGGGAGGAACGAGTATGGGAGGGCGGAGCGAGTGTACGAGAGCGAAGCGTGTGTGCGAGGGTGAGGGAGTGAGTGAGTGAATGAAGGCGGAGCGAGTAAATGTGTGAAGGCGGACATAGTGAATGAGTGAAGTTGGAGTGAGTGAGTGTAGGCAAAGTGGGTGAATAAGTCAGTAGCAAAAGCACAAAAACCAACAGATATGCTCTCTCCACTCTAAAGAAGTTGTAGAAGCCTGTAAGGGCCAGTGTGTGTGTGTGTGTGTGTGTGTGTGTGTGTGTGTGTGCGTGCGCGTTTGTTGAAGAGAGAGAGAGAGAGAGAGAGAGAGAGAGAGAGAGAGAGAGAGAAAGAGAGAGAAAGAGAGAGAGAGAAAGAGAGAGAGAAAGAGAGAGAGAAAGAAAGAGAGAGAGAGAGAGAAGAGAGGAAACAGAGGAAGAGAGAGAGCGCAACATTCTGAATATGATATTCAGGAAATGTGGCGAAAAAAGAGGGGAAAGCCGACGAAAATAATGAAAAAAGTTGTTCTAGAAGAAGAAAAATACACCCATTACTCATTCCTAAAACTTCTTCTGAATTAGAACATGATTAGGGGGCAAAACTATAATTATCTTTCACTCTAATGGAATTAAGTTAAACATGTTAGTAATTAGTACAATGTTAAGTTACTATATAACTAATATATGTATCAATCATAAAACACCAATAAATTAATTAAATAAAGAGTAAGAATGAGACTCTGTTCCCAAGATTACAATGATGATAAAGATAAAGATGGTGATGATGATGAGGGAAGAGAATTGAATTTAAAAACGATTATCCCCTAGTTTTATTTGCGTGTAAGGAAGGACATTGTTATTGAACAATTATAATTGTTTAATTCTTTAGTTTTTGTAATATGCGTGGGGAAATATTAGAATAATGTTACTTTGGCAATACTCTTTCAATTTAAAACTTGGAATCGGTATTAAAATAAAGAATTTGTAATTTCATCACCATTTCTCAAATGCGCAACCAAAAAATTCTACACTGTCCTACCTTCATCCTCAGCAAACCTATCTTCAACCTGTGCCAATAAGCACACCTCACCCTAAGCATCGAATCACACAAGTAAAGAATTATTAAAAAAATATATGCATTGCATTCATGTAGTTATCATTCATAAGTTATCAGGAATATTAATAAAGATAATAATATTAGTAATAATAATGTCAGAGATTGTCGGCTTTGCAAGATTGCCCCAATTATTGACGTTAGGGATGATTGTCTCTAATAGAGACAGTGAAGCACCGCAAATCATGGAACATAAATTGACATTTCAGATTAAGTAGACACATTCGTGGGTAGAGTGTGAAAACTGAAAGGCAGAGGCGACGAAATTCTGTTACAGCAAGTGCAACAAAGAAGCATTACGTAGATTGGCACAAAGTAGCATTGATTTGAATACTCGGTCTGTTGACGATGCGTAGCTGAAAACAAATTGAATTCGTGTTTGCGTTAATGGCATTAGCGTGTATGATGCGAATGAATGAATTTACGCGATTTAGATTTCACCGAGTAGCTTTAATAAGGTTGGACAAACGTTCCCAAATGTATAGCATTACCTTCCTGTGCACTTGTACTTTCTATTGAGCCTATGTGCCGAAATGCTTTTAAGCTTGTTCTTTGAGTGGCACTAACGCCGCATGCTTGCATTTCCATGAGCATGTCGTGTGTAATCAATGGCGCTCTGATTTATATGCACTAATAGTCTATGAAATATGTGTGCATTTATTCAGTAAAAACTTCGAAAATATGCAATAAAATATGCCCTATAAAGTATATGAACCCATCATAATAGCGTTTTTCATTATTTTACGCACAGTATATTCAACCGGCACGTTAGTCGTACTATACTGCTCGATGAAAATTCAAAAGATAATATTATTTTTCACAAAGGAATGTATGCCGCCAAATACGTTTAACAATTAGCCTTAGGATCACGTTGTACAGCATTTCGAGAATCTCTTAGCAGCAAGTTTCCTACCATGATAAGGGAAACTCCTTTGTGTTCCGCAATCTCTTTTGCTTACATTAGTAAGGAGCACCCCCACTGTGATTTGTAGGAGTTCATGGCGCGTGAGTCAATTCATCAACGTCGCTAATTTTCATGATGTGCTCGGCGGCACGTAATACGCGAAACATTCGTGATATTTCTGTTAACTATTATGCATTATTCAGATAAAGTTTCTACTAGTATTTGATATTAGATACAATAAACCACATATAGAAACACACTACACAGTTTAAAAAATAAAATTATTACAATACACATAGTAAATAAATGTAACAATAAACTTTGCATGAAAAATATACTAAATAATTAGTAATTGGTAGAAATATGATGCTAATTAAGAAAACAGGCTCAATACGTAAAATATGCATTATAAAATTATGTTTAAAGAATTGGAAATTGGGTGTTTCATGTACTACATACCAAGTTAGGCATATTTTGTGACTACAGTGGAAAAAATATGCATTTGTGTTAATATCCATCACTAGTAATCACTTGTCCATATTTCTCACATATTAGCTCTAGAGTCCTGATCCGCCCGAAATATCAGAGAAAGGAGAAAAATGTGTGTGTGTGTGTGGGGGGGGAAGGATAACTAAAATGGGTAGATAAAAACATATAGAAAGTGACTAGAAAGCCCATACCGAAACACAAAAAGAGAATATAAGAATAAAACAGTAGAAAGAAGGATATTAAGGCGGAATGAAGGAACAGAAGCGTTAGTTTGTCTTGAGCGTTTGTGTTGTGTCCACTGTGGAGTGTTCCGACGCCTTTCACAAGTGCCTTCTGCTCCCTGGCAGCCCTCTTCCGCTCCTCCCCCTGCACCCTGTTTCCCCCTTCAAGACAACTCTTTAATCTTCTCTCCTGTCGCAGAAGTCGTCATCTCCAACCTCTCTCTACCTTCATAACAGGGCGCCGTCCCTCCTGCCGCTTGGCGTGTCGGGGGGTCCCTCCTTGCGCTGGCAGTCGGATACGCGCAGTATTACCGGCGGTGTTGCCATCATTCATCCACGCCACCTGAGGCGACTGCCATCTTGTGTCCTGTCAAACCACATACGTCTTCGTGCTTCCTGGACCACTCTTCCCTCCCCCACGCGCTCCCTTCAAAGAATCCTCGGGCCGCCCCTCCCGCGTTCCGGGCGCCTGTGCGTGACTCGCATTTCACCGCTTCTCGGCCATCATAACTGCGTCCAACTCCAGAAAATGCGCTATCAGTCATCTGCAAGTACTCTTATTGGCCCGCGAGATACCTCGTGTTTTGTCACACGAGATAACTTTGACAGAGAAAAGTTGTTCAAACATTCTTTCCCCTTATTCGAGTTTTAAAAGGGACATAGCCTCATTTCCTCACAAGAATTCTCAGAATATTAATTAATTTCTCGTCAACTTGTTTCCTAGGCCGATGTTCAGTTTTATATGCGCGCAGAAATTCTCATCACGGACTATGCTGAAATTTCAGCACCAGAAATATCATTCTCGTAAATGAAGTTTGTGAAGTACAATTTCAAAAGGGGCTAAGTGCCAGTTCTAGGGAAAGTTTGATTTTGCTGTTTATATGAATTTTAAGTGAAAAGAGTATTTGCAGGAAAATGTAGTTTAACATGGGTGCATTGGGAAGGAACTCTGGATATATTCTCATTCATAACTCAGCTGACTAGTGTCGAGTGCTGACAGAAATATCGTTGAGTACGAAGCTGAGACATGGTGAGAGCTGCAACGTGCCACGAATTTTTATTGGTGCTGTGCATGATCATTGTAAATAAAACTTCATAAACTTCAACATAATATAGTTGATTGGCTAATCTATCATAGAAATTTACATGAAAAAATATCGATTGAGATTCTTATTAAAAATCTTTTTTGTTTGAATAAAAAATAGATTTATTTACCGTTAATCTGAGTCGAGTCCTATAGATTCATGTTAGGAAGATAACATAGTACAGAAATTCACAGCGCTTATACACTATGTGGTTACCTTGAAATATTTCAAGATTTTTTTTTAGAATTCGTTTAAAATGTTCCGGAATGTTGGAAAAAGGTCACTTTTACATCGGTTGACGGAGACTTCACCTCCCCAAATGATGGTCCATAAGGGGTCAAACCATGAGTGGTGGGCGGATGGACACAGGCACATGGAGGTTATCCGATAAAACAATTTGAAGACTCACAAAGGACCTATAGTTAGTAATCCTTGAAAAGTAAGAATAAGAGCAAATAGTAAATACATACTATATGAAAAAATATTTTTTTGTTAGACTACATTTTTATAGCCCGAAAGATAAACATTGAAACACATTAAACTACATTGATATTCATTGAAAATACGAATAAAGCTTTTGGGAATTGAGTAGAAGATTATGTTGTACGCAACTGAAACAAAATTATACGTGGGATATTTTCAGGTTTACCATAGTCAGTCTTTTATGTTCAGTCACATATATTTCAAGATGTTGATGCCGCACAAGCAAAATTTGCTAAAGCAGTGACTCAAGTTTTAATTTTTTTTTAAATTGACAACTTAAAATTTTCAAAATATTTGTAAAACGACTCCCAATTTCTTGATTATTTTTAATCTTGGATAAAACAAAATACGTTTAAATAAATGACCCACGTCTCATTTTCGTTGCTTTCCGAAAGTTGTCGAAATGTAAAATTGGTTCGGTGTGTTTCAACAACTAGGGTATGGAAGAACTTCCTTCATCAAATCTATTCTTCAAAGACAGAAGCTTAACTGTGGTGATGAACAATTTTTCGAATAATGTGCATTTTTCACGTAATTTGCATGAAAGAAAAGCCTTTTAAAAACAATTAGTTTCTCAGAGACGACTCCAATTTTTTCTTTATGTTTTCTTGAATAGAGCAAAATAAAAATATAAAAATGTTGCAGGTTCCATTTACTGCGAATTCTGTATTTTCGGAAATTGCAAAAAAAAAAAAAAAACAATCATTAGAAAACTATAATATTGACGAGAGAGATTTTATATAATAGTTTACGTTAGTAAAATTTGTTCTAAAAATTTGATATTTAAATAAGGAAGTAAGGATATATTTGAAGAAAAATCAATATTCTCGTAACGTTTGCTTTAAGTGGTAATTTATGAAAAAAAATTCCTCATAATTGTTTCAAATTGTATCTAATTTTTTCTTAGAATAGAGTAAGGGACCTTTAAAATGGCGCACGTCTCATTTTAGACCAGGTTTCTGAATTTTTGAAAATTGTAAAACTAAATAGTAGTTTTCCACAAATGATAAGTAATTTTAACAAGTAATTTCCCACAAATAATGTGGGAACTATAGGAAGTTGTAGCACTACTAGCTTGTTTTTAAGTCATTTACATCGCTAAACCACATTTCTTCTACTGATTTACAAAATTGCTGTAGTCGTAGAGTGTCGTTCGCATACCGACGGTACCCTTTTTCACGTTCACTTTGTTTCTTCACGACCATTATGAAACACAGGTCCGTTAAAAGGAGCGTAGCGAAATTTGCTTGGTCAGACGGAAGAGCGGGCCTGATGGCCCGAGTCTCGCTACGTAAAATAAGGCATATTCAATTCAATTCAATTCAATTAAAGTGTTCTGAACTAATTTACCCACCTTCTTCAATGGTTAGTCACTTCTCCGTATAACCCAGTTCTTCACAACAGCGCTAAATATGATATCGTATTTGGTTAAGAATTTCTAAACCAGTTGGCGTGCAGGAACCATTTTTGTATTTTTATGGTATTCATTACATCGTCAAAAGTACTATGGTTTTTGTCCTCGTTTGGAATTCTATCTATCTCGCAGGGTTTCACCATTTCTAAGGTTTAATTTTTTGAAAAATTATTTGGTGTGCTTCTCACTTTTATATCAGATGACAAAAACAATAAAGAAATTGAAATTTGATTCGCCATGATTTCATACTCTCAGCGTCTTTAGAATGCATATTCCCTCGTTACCTTAACGAACTCGAAAGCATGAGTGTCTTTATGTAGTGCCATGCAAATCACTCGTCGACTGAAAACTCATTACTATTCCAAGTCCTGTCCTGACATTCGATTATCTCGGAAAATCCATTCCAGCAACGCCTGCGCCATTGCGCCCTAGGGCGGCGGCTGCGGCAGCGGCGCCGGCAGCCTTCAAGGCTTCCGTCTGAGCGTGCTGGAGGCGAGGTTGCGCCTAGCGGCGGCCGCCGTCACGCGCTCTCCAAGCCCTGCTCTTCCCTCTGCGTTCCCAGCCACCGCCCCACCCCTGCCGCGCTGCCTAGTTCTGCGCGCCGCCACACCTCCGACGCCCTGGAAGTAAGGATTAACGTGCCCTCCTGGCCCGTTGTGGCTACCGGCAGACAAATTTATCGCGGTGCTTGCTTCGTTTCCCATCTGTCCCGCAGCCCGTCCTTTCCTTCCGACCTTGGGCTTTGGCCGCTGGCTCTGCTGCGGTGCGGCCTCTCCTCCTAACGTCCGGGAGGTTAAAGAAGATACCGTTGCTCCATGTCAACTGGAATTAAGCTCGGCGGCGCGAAACGGAAGCGGGGAGAATTTAGATAACTCATATTTGTACTAGACGACCACATTGCAACTGGGATCCTGAAATTTGCGTTTGGTTTAGCATCAGTGTTAATGAACTCGTTCAGGTATTCTTCAATATAGTTTCAATAATATTATTTTTAATGTTGATTTAATGTAATTTCGGAACTTCACTTTACTGTGTTAACAGAGAACTGTACCTGAAATAAAATATTGTGCGGAAAATTTGAAGATTTCATAAAGCATTGAATATGGTAACCAACTTCCAAACTTTTCATGATTTCAGCTCCCGGTGGAAGATGTGATTGTTGCTTATTTAAATAAGTAAGCAAATAATTTCATCTCATGGAAAATTTTATTAGACGTTAATGTGTCCAATCTTCGCGCTATCGTCCACACAAGGACTGGTCCCCGCTCCCAGACTGCTCCAACCTCACGAAGGTACCAACCACTTGAAGTTCAGACGCTGTAGCGGGCAGATCACTTGCATTTCAATGTAAGACGCATTGCTTCACAATTTGGAATAATATTTGGAATAATATAATCGAAGGAATATTTGAACATCTTTACACTCTGCCAGTCAACCGAAGGAAAATTCTTTCTACTCTAGTATAATGTACCCTTTACCATTGAATAATTAACACTATGTTTCTAAATTAAAAGATAGAGGTGGAATCGAATTAAGGAAATCAGAAGGACATGAATGCACACTTTCACATTTAGACTTCTACGGAGAAAGAAGAAGCAATATGCCGCAGTGGCTTAAAAATCTAGCCCACCGCTGGATCATAGTATAGGTAATGGAAAACAACTGATTATAGCGGGTAACAATTAATTGTCATAATACACTGATTGGTAAACCAACTGGTCCTGAAATCATCGGAATGGCGTGAAATCCTATTCAGGCCATGATAGCATTAAGAGCTGATTAAAAATTACATTTCAAGATCAGTTTATTGCTGGCAAGCTTACAGGGTATTATTATTATTATTATTATTATTATTATTATTATTATTATTATTATTATTATTATTATTAATAATAATAATAATAATAATAATGACAAAATTAAGAGATAAAAACATACAATTTCTAGTCACTCTGACCCTAATGTATTCACACAGCAATAAGAATGATCATGAAGGCGTAGAGACGCCTAATGTTCACGTCAGTGATATCGTACCATAACTGTTGCTGTTGGGACTATAGATGCAACGCAATTGATGATGGAAGTAGTTACCTCAAAGCCCAAACATATTAAATGGCTGAAGGATCAGGTGCTTTAGCTGCCAACGAAATCTTACTACTTCAAGGCAATTGGGCAACACTTGTGTGGGGATGAAGCGTTATCTTGCTGTAATACTGAGTCATGGGGATGCCCCGGAAGAACATGTGCTTCCAGACTTTCTGGACATACTTCTGGTCGCTGGTTCCTGGGTCATCACTGATGAAGTCAAATCCAAACGTAGCCAACTCAATCATAACAGCAACTCTGGCAGTGAACCTGGGTTTGAGATCTGCCACGGAGACGTCCACGCTCGATCCACTGACATTCGAGTCCACATAGAGCGGGGATTTGTCGCTGAACACCACCCGAGCCATTTCCTATTTTTTAATAACTCGTGATCAGGCGCAGAGATGCTGACGAGCCTGTCGTTGAAGTGTTAACGGGAGGCAAAATAATAGTCCTCATGAAGACAAATTATTTTCTGCAAAGTGCCATTACATGCAACTACCGCTCGCTGGATTCCTGACCCATGGATTCACGTGTTTTCAGATGGTTCCCAGAGATGACCTTGGAACTGCACCCGCTTGACGGGTGATCAGAGGATCCTCCCGCGTGGGCCCCACTGAGGTCTACCTGTCTCGCTTGCGTTTCATTACACCATTGTTCTTAATGTCACGTTGCCTGCAGTGGATTGGCCTGAGCCAGGTATGTCATAGTTGCGGGCAAGGCACCTCGCTAAATAGGGTTAGCGGGAACTGCGTCCAGAGCTAATACTGCGAGATTTAAATGAAAGTGTTGTATAAATTGCTTCGAGGAGGTGATTTGTCATGGGATATCTGACCTAAGACTGTCTTTGGGTAAGGCAGCTGACAGATTGTGCCGCAAAACCAATTTTTATTCACATCTCTACTAAAAGAAAATAATTGATACATGAAAATGAAATACATTACTCATATTTAAAATTATCAATTAAGAGTAAAATTATTTACTTTGAATCGAAAGGATCTTACTGACGTGTCAAATAACTGCATTAACTTCCTAGGTTCAAGTTATTAGAGTTAGCCGACAAAGGTTCTTGTCTCTCAAAAGAGCTGTCTGCCGTTCAACATAACAAAATGAAAAGTGGAAAAGCAAGAATTCGCCATTCATCCGTATTCCTGTCTTTTGTCAAAAATGGTTATACAATTTAAAAAGTGGCTCCTGAGGGCGCAGGTTGTCCTTCCTGCCTGAGCTAAGTTGGCATCAATTTGGCGGAAATAGCACATCTTTGAAATAGGCAATGTTGCCTTTCTAGAATACTTCCATTCGTTCAAAATGCGCATTCATACTCATTGTGCTTATGCGTACCAAGTTACACTTTTAACAACCGCAATTCAAGTAAAATGTTTTCTGTTCCACAACTTTTCTATACAATTAGAGACTATACCGAGCATCCAAAAGGAAAGTATCATTCATTTTAACAATGACATTTAATGTATTATTTACCACTTGGATTGTACAATTCTAAAGAACCTGAAACAAGTATTGTATCTCAGCTTCAGTGTCAATGATCCCCATCTCGATCAGTGTATTTTCCAGTTTCCCTGATCCTTGAGCAAATGCTGAGGTGGTCCCTTGTTTTTCATCTGGACATAAATCTAACCCCACATTAACGTATCCCCATAGCACGTCACACATTGTTTTGAATTTATTTTGATCGATTAATATAAATAAATAAATAAATAAATAAATAAATAAATAAATAAATAAATAAATAAATAAATAAAATAAATAAATAATACAAATATACAAATTTCTGTCAAGAATTGGAAAAATCGTTCTCAATTCCCTCATAAATTTCTGATTGAGTAAGTTCCACAGCCCGTGTGTAGCATCTACGTAAGTGTCTTATTAATAAACCACATACTTTTGGAATACCATAATCAAGAGACAATCATCAATTAAAAGAGACAATGGTTCCGAGGATATGAAAACGTCAGTGATATTTTATTATCATCTATTTATCAAGAAAAAGTATTAAAATTAGGTAAAGATATTGATATTTTCACTGATTTGTGATAGTATTTAATTAATTATTAGTCGCTCGTAAGGTTTTGTAGTTGATGCGACTTAAAATAAAAATAATTTTCAAAAAAGTTGAGTGATTTGTGGATTTTTATAATTTGTCGCCGTAGAACAGTAGGTTTTATAATATTTTTTTGTAAATAAGACTTTAATATTCCTACACGCTACAGCACCAATTCTCACACTATTTGAAGGTGGTCCGCCCTACAATCTGGAGGTTATCCTCATCGATCGCGTATTGTATTGTCACCAAGGCTTCTGTTCTTGATTCCATTTTTCAGATCTTATTCCATTCCTTTCACATAAAGGGGATCAGTTCTTTAATATTCAGTATGGGTGACCTCAATTTTAAGAAACGTTTGGTACCAAGTCCTGATGAATAAGAGGTCGACATTCTTCAAATTTTGTTATATTCTTTGGATATTAGCTGATTTCTTTTGATTGCCGTTTATATTTGTTAGTTTATGTATTCAGGCAATAGACCTTGACTGTTTCGGATCTAATTGTCATTACTTCATTCATCAACTTTGGACATTGGAAGCACTGTAAGACCATATCGGTTCACCCTATTCAGCTACATTTTATCCTAATGCTAGAGCTCAGATTTGCAAGTTTAGCGCCACATCTCAATGTCTTTCTGGAGATTTTCGTAAGGAAATAATTCTTTCCCGTTAATTTTGGTTTCAACTCTCCAAGGTAATTTACGATCTAGTACGCTGGACTCTGTACGATTGTGAAAATCAAGAATACTCCTAAGCTCCGAATATTACTTTCTATTCATGTTTCATGCTTTGATCATTCGTATAGATGTTTAATTTTGTATTAACTTCTCCGCTATCTCTTCTACACTGAATGTGACGTAGAAAAATCTCACGATTTTACACGAAAACATACCCCCTGTCTTGCTTAGACCCCGCACAGTTTTAATCCCGCACCTTTTCGAGTCTTCTCTGGCGATCCTCAACCTCCACTTTCCTATCGTACCCTGGCGCTGCCTGTCGCATCGTCTTTTGTGTGACCCGAGTACAATATGCGGTGCTCTAGAATGCACAAACATTAAGAGAAGTTTTCTTCCCTGTAAGTTGAATTAGACGACCAACTTCTCTCGCGCTTGCCGCCAGCTTCAAGGCCCTCAGACGCCGCCGCCGTTGCCGTTCTACGGCCCCGCCCTCGCCAGCGCGCACGCTCATTCCCGCAGCACCCCGCCGCTGCCCCCGCCTCCGATCCCGCCTCCGCTCCCGCCTCCGCCGCCACCGCTCTCACTCCTCGTCCTTTCCGACAGTTTACTCCTGCGAATAGCTGGCACAAAGATGGCCGTTTAACTTCAGAATTATGCGTTTGATAGTTTCACGCCACGCTCCGCGTGGAAAGATGGCTTGTAGACATTGTGTTTGTTCCTCGAACACCTGCTGATTTGCAATTTAAATTATACTGCACTTCAACGTTTTGCAAGATATTTTCTGAAATTTATATGAACGTGAATGCGCTATAGGAAATGCGTGCTCTAAAACATCACAACAATTGTTTAGTGTTTGAGAATTGTGGGATTCCGACTCATAAGGTGGAGTCGAGAACAGAGATTGAGCGCATTAGAGGGGGAAACTAATATGCTAGTTTGCGCAGTGCGTGAATTTTATTTGTGGAGTAATGACTATGGGGCGGATTTTAATGAAATGTGTTTTTTTCTTTTTACTTTCAAACAGTGCAACGGCATTGTATAGTATAGAAATTAATTTTGTGTAATGACAAAACTAATTGACCCATTTTATGTCTCATTTGCTTTTTCGTCGATTTCGACTAATACGTCATTTTTTACCTGTTTCTGTCATTTTAAAGCATTTTCGCTGATATCACCAATTTTAATATCCTTTTAGTGGTACTTGCTTGAAATAATATTTACGGCATGCAACAAATGCTCTCTACAGAATTCCTGAGTAGCGTATTCGAATTCTTCCCTCAGAAATTGTAATGTCAGCTGTTGTGAGTATGTGATCTAAGGATCCTGTGACGCCTATCAGCACGATTGTCGGTTCGGCCAATTTCGAGGTAACTGAAGTCACAGATGTCCTGATAAAGAACAGGACAAATCAACAGTTTGAAAACTGAATTTACTTGAACGAATATACGCAGCCTCGATTACATCAGTAACGTATGGAAGAGCATGAGTGGTTCAACCGAACTGCTTTTAGTCAAATTTGTACGTCTATTTTCTTCATTTTTGGCGATGTCCTATGTCATCAAAATCTGCCCCTAGTAACAACTAACTCTACACCTGATAGATTGATTCATTGATGTTTCCTGGCATGTCACCTGCTATAGTCATTAGTCCCGTAAATGTTTACCCCGGGAGGTGGCGGTGTTCCTTCCCCTATCTGATGGTGGGATCCGGCACCGACCTACATGTCGGTTTGCTGATAATTTTTCCATCCAGAAATCTCTCCCCAGCGAGGTAGGGTCCCTACCGGGACATGCTATAAAATTTCCAACTGGTCTTAGGACATGTGGTTGTGTAGTGCGTGCAAGCGTCTGAGTAAGAGTAAGGGGGTAGAATAGAACAAGGAAGCGGAGGGAAACATCGCAGTTCGTAGTTCGTTTGGTAAAATACGTCTTCGGCATTCGCCTGATATTGATT
This sequence comes from Gryllus bimaculatus, assembly GCA_017312745.1. Lineage (NCBI taxonomy): Eukaryota > Metazoa > Arthropoda > Insecta > Orthoptera > Gryllidae > Gryllus > Gryllus bimaculatus. Next base: position 20,689,080 of record BOPP01000004.1, on the reverse strand, counting down.
GGAGAAACCAAAAGAAACAACCGATCAGCGCTGCCGACCGATAGAATTCTCCCCTTGACAATGGCTGATTTCGACGTCCTTCTATAGTTAGTGTCGACAATCCGCCACTGTTGGGGCTCGGATTTTAGAACCTCCCCGGGAGAATGTCTGCAGAGACAGTGGCAGTGTTGGCTACATTTATCGTCTGTCATTATTAGTCCAGTCACTATGTATCGGACCTTAAGTAAATATTCCGTAAGTTTTTTTTATCAACGGATCTATATTTTTGGAGTGTTGAATTCGAAATTTATGGTTGCTAGCCCGAGAAAGTTCAGTTTTATGAAGACAAAAGCTAGAATCCCTAACAATTTAGCACTTTTTTAAATTTTTCGAAACTGTACGTTTTTATCAAAGCACCAGATCTGTGCAAATTTAAAATTAACATTTCCTTTCTGACGGAACGGTGACTCGGCAATAAACTTTAATAAATACTGTATTTTTGAATCTTGCAATTTATACATGTTTTAAACCACTACGTTAACACGAAATCACCCGACGGGCCCCGCAATTTAACGTGGCTGACGAGCCACATGTGACCCGCAGGTGGGCCAGGTCTGTTGTAAAGTCTTCTTTGAAATATTCCTTTTTTATACCTTGTATTAATTGTGTATACTGGTAAATATCTTTATGCACATACATGGGAGAAAATTTCACTAGCACTGAAATTTCATCGGTCGTCATTAATATTTTTATATTTCTCAGGAATTAATTGTATGTCTTTCAATCTTCAAGGTAATGTATAAAATACACTTTTTTGTAACGTTTGTTACAGAACAATTGATATTTACGAAGTAGAAGGCATTGGGAAATTAACTATAGAGGTTGCACTTTAACATATGGTAATCAAAGGTTAGAAAGATAATGAAAGAACAATAAATAAAATCTTCATTAATTATTTACAGGATTTTATTTTTTATATAAACTTTTCTTTTTTTTTCATTTGTAACATTATTGAAAGAGTGTTAGATTCTAGTGTTGCGGTAGCTCCTCAAGGTCTGTTAGCGCTCGGACTCTCACACACGCTTTATCGTGCGGCTTCTTTGTTACATTTCCCAATACCTAATGTCTTATCAAATGCAGCAGAAAGTAACTAGTGCAACGACAGCACATACTTCCTGATAAAATTGATACTTGATGTTATATTATAATGTTACTCACATCATCTTAGTAACACATGACACGCTGTTAGTCCCGCTATTAGAAAAATTGGAATGCAATGTAAAATGTAAATTAGAAAAAAAAGGTTTATTCTATAATATCGACATTTTCAGAACTTGGACATATCGATCTAGCATTGTTTTCTACCATGATTCAGTTCGTCAATTATTACACTTTCTTAACACTTCTGGGAGCATTGTCGTAATCCATGTGTGTACTTTGTGTTGTCATAATCCGCGATTTATGGGTAATTGATACCAAAAAATTGGTTGACGTTAAAAACCGTGTATCTCTGTCTTTGTGAAAATTGATATTCTCCGATGATCTGGCCGAACGCGAGGCCCTGCGAATTTGAAACGGATATTTTGATTTTGGGGGTACTTTAAAAGAAGCCTTAACATTTTCAAGATTTTCTCAAAATTAGCTTAAAATGATTAATTTTTTTCTTTGAATATAGCAAAGGATATTATTGCAGGTCTCATTTTCATTGAATTCTTTACATTTTCGATAATTGCAAACGTTACTAGTAATGCGAGAAAGTTTGTACTATAGTAGCACCACTAGTTTCTACCCATCCTGGTATTCCACTCTAAAAGTCTTAAGAATGCTTGTTAAATTTGTGTTCATTTCGTAGTCAAATTTTGAAGCACTTCTAAGTGTTGGAGTCGTGGTTGTTGCTTGTGAGAACAATAGAATTTATGTAGTTCTGTGGTCTCGAAATATTGGTTTGGAAAATTTTCACGTAAAGAATAAAGCTGATTCATTAAAATATTATATTGCTTTATTTTTAAGATCAAATTATGTGATATTTAACTTTTTACTTTTCTGAAATGATCAAAGGGTGTTTCACGACTCGAATACCATAATTCCATAATATTACTCAAACATTTATCGTTTTGAGTTATGAAACTCAATCGCAGACATAACGCAATGGAGTTTGATTGCAACATTCATAATGTATAAAATGATAATTTTTATCGTATTTCGTCGTAATAGAAAGAAAGAATTCTGGAACAACCACTGTACTCGTAACACGGCACATGTCAGAGGATTATACCAATTCGTTTTCGTTCATCCATAAAAAATGAATGTACAGATTTAGAAGATACGTCGAATATTTTGTCTCATTTGTAAACAAGATCAAAGGAGGGTATCATATAGGCTGTGCATATATACCATTGTTTCATAAGTTGATATTCCGCGAGGAAAGAATTTTTGTCGGGGTTCCCACGATGGCTGTCGCATAAAGGGGTGAAGAGCAAGCGAAGCGAGAGACCCGATGCAATTCCCGCTCCCTTTGCTGTGTATCCGGTCCGCAGATATCAATCCGTAATCCATATTTCATAATTGTGAGTCTGTGTGACGTTAATAGGAACGAGGCCGTGTTAATCAAATGCTGGGAGATAGGGGAGCTTCCGGGAGCAAGGCGGAGGGCGCGGCATGGCCCCGCAGGCTGCTGAAGGGAGGAAGCGAAATTTACTGTTATTTCGATGGCAGGCCTCGTGTTACCTCTGTCTAAGGTTAAAGGTGATCGCATATCTCTTAATAAACACGTTCTGCGAGCCTGTGTACGATTTAAAAGGGAGTACAAGGAGATAAACTCTGCGCATAGTATCCGTCCCTGTGACCGCAAAATGGATGTTGTTTGTCACGTAAATGTACTTTCCACAGCAGGCCACGTTCGCGCTCTAATAGGACGTATTAGGCCTTAATGGTATTTACTTTATTTCGGATGATGGAGATCGACTGAAGATCTAGGTTGCGAAGGAAATAATACTTCTTATCCATGATAAATGACATTCATTAAGGCAGAGGAATATGAAGACATTGATGCATACTAAGTTTTACAATACAGAAAATAACTTCATTGCTTAAATATTTTTTTCTGTTCTGTTTAGGTAATCTAACTTTATTATTGCTGTTATCTTTCATTGCCTTTCAGGTGTTTTATTGTGGAGGCTAAGTTCACAGACAAAAAATAGTGCTTTGAATAAGTATTCTTATTTCAAAACAATTTCAAAAAATAAAGGGTTCATCGTATTATAGAAAGAAAAACGAGTACAAAAGTTGCAAAAATCCACTCTGCCAACTCCAACGTGCGTGTAGGAGTTTACAAGTAAACCAACAAAAATCATTTACTGGTTTGGTTTTCTACTTGATACCAAAATATTGCCAATATCCGAAAGAAATACGTTTCTTTAAACAACATCTTTTCAACATTTGTTTCTTTCATTAGGGTACGGTGTGTATTTTGCAATATATTTCATGTTATTTCCTCTGCATGTGTATTTTTGTCTTTAATCGTAAATAGATGATCCATGAAACAAAGTGATGTACCATAGCACTTAGTGTGCTAATTATCTTAATTTCTTAACACGTTTAAATCACGTAATCGTGTAATGCAGAAAGTAATTTTACTTAGGATTACTAGGACTTGATTACCATAGAACGCTTGCCAAAAACACTGGCCATAGAAAAAGTAGATCAGTGTGTTGGGAATGTAAGCTAATTGAATATGCACGCTCTGATGTGTTTTATTTACTGATAATTCAGGTGTATTACAGGAACAAAAGGGATTATTCCGGACAGAATAGAAGGACGAAAACATAATACATTTTGCAGTAATTAGAATCCATTAGTGACGTTATTTGGATTTACTGTTCCAGTCCTTTCAATATTGATGGAAGTATTATTGGTTTTTCAGTGTCACGTGATATCTCGAAGGAATGAGTGCTACGTGTTTCTGTTGTAATTGGCGAAATCCTGGAAATTGGAGCTCCAACGGCTTCGGGGCTCTGAAAGGGAGGCAGTCGCGCGGCAGCTCGCGGGAGAGGGGGGGTGACGGAGGCGTGGCGGGTTGGGGCGCGATGCCTCATGCAGAACACGAGCCTGCGTCACCACCGCTTCAGCCTTGCACAATAAGCGGAAGATTATTGACGTTTTCGCCCCCCACTGTGTTCGTCAAACGTGAAATTAGCTTCAAAATTGCATACCGGGATTTTCACTTTCGTATTTAATTGAACATAAGCTGGTGGAAAGAATGAGAAGCTTGGCAGGGGACCAAAAACAAAATACAAATAAGCTGCACTCGGTGAAAGTATCGAGGGGGAAAAAGACGCCAGCAATTAGAACAGATTTAGAAAATCTTTTCAAATCGGCGGCATCCTCACTTGAAGTCAGCGTATATATTCCGGTTGGCTTCAATAACAAAACTTGGGATGAAAGACTTTCAGCCGGCGCGGTCGGGTTGAGTCACGTTGCTCGGGGCGACTTGGCGCGTGTACGCGGGTACAGACTCTCTTTTCCTGCCTCTTGAAGCGTGCTGGCCGCATCCTTTACCGCCACTTGCCGCCCTTCGCCGCAGCTCCGCATTCACGTTGTCATCTAATCGCCACCCCACCGCTCCACAGCCCTACCGCCCCCGCTACCTCTACTGTCAATACATCCGCCACCTTGCTCCTGCTTCCACAGTCGCCAGGCCCAAAGCTATGTATCCCACAGTGGAGACATTCATTCACTCGGTCAACCCTTTTGTTTCTGTAGAGCCTCCCCAACCTTGCCCTGTGTTCCTTTACATGCCTCCTATATCATCTGCTCTATCGCCAACTCCACTACCTCTTTCTCACCCTTCGCACACCTTCCTCTGTCTCGTCTCCACCTCTTCCTCCACCTCTTTCTACGTCGCTTTCTGCATAGTCTCCTCCACTCCTCTATCGTCATCGGTGACGACTTTCTGCCTCCTCCGTCCCCGTCTTCCACCCCTTAATTCCTTCCATCCCTGCCGTCTCTAACGCCTTCCACTCCGCTTCTTCCTTCGCCTCCCGCAATCCCGCTACCACCTTCTTCGACATTTCTGCCTCGGTCCCCCCCCCCGAGGCGCAATGCCTTCCCGCTGGGTCCCACCCCACCGACGCACTCCCTGTCACTCGCGGCGCGGGCGCGACCTCGCCTCCCTCCTCTCAGCCCCGCGAGATGCGCCGAAAGGGCTCTAATTAAACTCGATGATGTCACACAGCCCTCCCCCTCCCGCCGCTCTCCACCGCCTTTCCACGACTCGCTGCCCCCTGCCTGGTTCAGCCCTGTCCCGTCCCGTCCGCACGTCGGCGGACCGGTCGCGCGGAGATGGGGCATGCAGCCGCGCGCCTGCTAGCCTCTCTTTCCTCCTGTTTCGTTGATATAACCTTGGATCGGCGCAGGGTGGGTGAGGTGCGGGGGGGGGGCGGGGATGGTGGAGGGTGAGTGGCGAGGTCGGGAGCAGGTCTGACGAAGAGGGGCGTACACTGCTGGACGCCGGGCTGAGTAGGCTCCACAAGTTAACCGCAGCCTGCGTGCTAGAACGATCGCGAGTCCTCGCCGTTATTGGGCGGCAGGGATGATTTCACAGGCGGGATTATATTGTCTTCTCAGCGAGCGAGAACGTCATGCAACGGTCTTTTCGCCAACTGGTGCCGTAAACCGCCCTATATATTCATGTTTCCATTCAGGTTATTAATTTTATCGGACTAGTTACGTTTATCGTATATGTGCTAGTGACACTTATCGCACAACATTAAATATTATTTTCAATAGACTTAATGATTACTAAATAATTGTCGTTGTGATGGTGGAAAAACTCAACATTACTAATTTTTCCAACAGTTTGGAACGACTTTGAGAAAATGCGGACTGCAAATGCAGGATCTATTAACAAAATAACTATGAAATACCGTATTTACGCGAGTCTAATGCGTACCTTTGTGACCAAATTCTCGAAATCATGGTGCGTATTTGATCTGATTTAAAATTTATTATTCGATTTTGCCGTACATAGATCAGTTACTCAGAACTACACATGCGAGTATGTGTTAATGTTATCTTAGCGGCAAAGTCAGTAAGAATGACCCAAATGCGAAATACAAGTATATCTTTGCACCTCGACATCAGTTAATAATTAAATTTTTTTCGTAGTATCGTCGAAAGATTACTCTCTTTAAAGTAAAGGGAAACTTTTAAACAGGGATACATTTGCAAAAGTTTCGGCTGAACGTGCACAAGAATATACACATCGAAAGGTATAACCACCTCCTTTCGAAGACGGTTGACGGTATTTCTTTAAGGAACATCACCTGTAACACATGTTTTCATGTCATATTTTTTCATATTTTTTTCAATTGATGTAGGGAAATGAAAAGCAAAAAAATCAGTGTGTACATTTTTTGTGTTCAAAAGATAACAATGGCAGAATTTTGAAGAGGAGAAACTTTTTCATAACTTTCGAATGAAGCACATGTTCCATTTTTCATTCGTACTTAATTAGGCAAGGAACAATACATCCAAGTTTTCCGGCATAATATGAATCATTCCGTGAAATATCTCTTGTTCTTTTCGGCATTGAACTTTTTGTTCGTCCATCGTTAGCCCATCCGTCTCTGTCTGTGATTCACAGATGTTGAATGTTTGAAAACGCATTCAGCTGGATAAACTTGGGAGAAATAAAACTTTCATTTTAATGGGTGAACTGAGCCGCTAGCGACCCGCGTCGCCCCCAGAGAAGAGGGGCAGTGACATATAGGAGGACTTCAGTCGCTCGCACTTCTTACTTTTCCCGTGGATAAAGAATGAATGAAACGATGTGAACTTCAGAATGGAAAAGAGTGCGAATTTTGTGGCTATGTCTGACAGAACGTATGTCGTTGCTGCCAAAGGTGTTATTGTTACAGTGTCTCTGCAATGCGAAAGCTATTAGAAAGTTTTGTTGTTTTTTATTTCACGTTGTGTTCTTTTGCAATAATGAAATTTTCACTTCTCCGATTACTTTTTCTTTTTTTAAACTTAAATATTCAATTTTAGCGAGCATTGAAAACAATCCTTTTTGGTTGCTAGTGTTAAAAAACACTGTTGTTATAAAGAACGAACTTGTTTACTACCTACATGGAAGGGCCTGATAACCTATTGATGACTACTAATGGATTTGAGCAACACAAAACATGTTTTTAACACATTATTCTGACCTAGATTAGAAATGTTGTATGTTATGAAATTTGCCATTTCCTTGATCTACCTTATATTTTAATTTAACTGAAGCTCTCGCAATTCTACGATGCCACTGAAAAAGATGACACGGGATCTTACCCGAGATTACCTGCAAACTAATAGTTCGATAATATGAAATTAAATTTATGAAAAATGCAACATGTTTCCTCAGACAAATAAATCAAATTAAATCAAAATGAACGCTAAATGTGTGGGTTTTCTTCAGTGTTCGATTGGACGCGAGACTTTCTGAACGGTAAAACATAGAATGAATCGCGATTATGCATATGCAATTTTACACTACATTACAACCAAACACGTGTGATTCCGTTTAATACAACTGAGGGAAACAATTGGTTTTCAATATCTAATAGATACTTTCTTTAAAAAAAGACGAAGTATAAGAAAATCACCCAACCCTTTTTCTCAAGTGTGTTTCTATGTGTACAAGTGAAACTCGAAATGTAAGGGAATGTAGAGTCTTTGTATCGCATCATCTTTCATTTCCGTTGGATGCAGCTGCTGAACTGAGACTGATGGCCGATACATTGAGAACATGCTGTTTACCAAAGCGCTAGGGAAAGCAGTTAGGAAAAAAGTCTTTCGATTTTGCCAATGCCGGAATCAAACATTTATTTATATAATCTCAAGAACTTCGCATGTAATGATTATGAATTCATGTTTGCTGGATTGCAAGTAGAAATCTCATAAGGATCATGAGGGACATAGGATTAATGGTCCCGATGGGAGAGTTAAAGAGTGCATGTATCCAAATCGAAAGCCATTATTAAATCATTCGATATTGCATAAATTATCACGTAGTATGGCTAAATATAATTTAATATAACAATTAACCAATATTAGATAAGCTAGATATACTTGAAGCAACCAGAATTGAATACTAATATTTAAGAAATTTGGTCATTTGCCTCTGGGGTTAAATTCAGGTTTTTAATTTGAATGCTTATATTTTTTAACATTTAGAATAATGTTACTATAAAAAAATCTTAGCTTCGATACTTTCTACGTTCTCTTATTTTTAATAATCACAGTTCAAAATTCAGACACATTTACCAAGAAGCTTCCTTCTGACAAATGGCTTCTTTTCCTTCCGGAGGAGAAATTACTCCAGCTTAAGCCGAATTTTCTTTAACTAGTTTTTCATTGGTTTTGGTATTTCCAGTGAGTAGATCCAAGAGGAGAAAAGCGAGTGATTTTAATCTTGATACCACTTTAGCGTTTACGTTTAGACCTTAATAGAAACTTCAAAATAAATCTTCACCTTAGGTAAATTCCAGGTTTGCGAGGTGACCGTTCTGTAAAAGCCAATATTGGCGGGCGAAATCTTCACGTTAAGGCTCTTAAATGCTTAACTCTACTCAGCCACTCGTCTTTTCTCATGCTACGAACTGCTATGTCTCTCAAGAGGAAGGTATGAAGTTGTATATTTATTGAATGAGAATAACCGGTTGAGGTGTCTCAGGTCAGTAATTGATTTCACTGCAGAGCCTCTGGTCGAGATGTCCTAGGGTTCGAGTCTCGATAATCGCTTTCCTTTCTAACTCGATAATCGCTTTCTAACTGTAGCTTGATTATTTTGTTATTCCAGAAGCGTAAACTGCTATGGTAATTAGTCCCGGAAGTGTAGGGTATGTGTTTTTATCACGGTAAGTGGCGGTGTTCGTTCCCCGCTGGATGGTGAGAAGTTGAAAGATTTGCGTCGACCTCCATAAGCTCCGCGCGCTCCGTTACCAGTTTATTAGGGCATTGTTCCGGCATTGAAACAAAAACACGAGAAACTACCGATGAGAACAGTCGTCCTCTAGAATTCTCTAACCAAACCTAACATGTGTTTACCAAGTATCTAATATAGAGTGTGGCAAGTACCTGGGTTTTAGTCGTGCAAGAAATTATTGTTCTTTATAAATCCTGTAAACAAATAATGCAGAACTATTTTTAAAACTGTTTGATTATTAAAAAATGTGAAAAGCAAAGAGATGATGTTGCGGTTTGCGCTTCAAATTCCTCTCGCGAGATTTACGCCTTGAAAGTGGATGCAGCGGGAGGTCAGAGGTCTGGAGAATGTGCTCGTCTTAGCCAATAACCCTCTTGACGCTGATAAACGACGGCGAGGGGGGAGCGGCCACGCGCTCGGTGCTTCGTTGCGTTTCCTTTCGAGAGGGAATCCAGTGGCGATGATCCCGTCCCTCCACTGCGCTTATATACCCTTCCGAACAGGCTATTTCTTCTTTCTTCATATTCCCTTGCTTTATATTGGTTTCAAACACCACTTTTTGAGAAATATGTGGAATGAACCTCTTATTCTTGAGAATTGTTACATCAAATATCCAAGTCATCTTCATCCCTTCAATGCCAAATAGTTATCCAATCATACCTTATGTTACAATCCTTTGGCAAAGTCTTCAGTTCTTTTCCCTTAAGCTTTGTCTTGTTATCTTCAATGTTTCCTTCATACTTTTCGTTTGTTTCATTATGTTATTTTGCAATAGAGTTGTTTTAACATGTCGGAAAAAAGATAATTTATTTAATCTGTTAATTACTGTTGGATTTGTTTCATTCTGCTCCGATAATATAGCTTTACTTACCTCAAACGTAAACGCAATTTAAAAAGCAATATTCATGCAATAATAATACGCTATTATCTGCAAAGTGAAAAGTTAATATTTTCAACTAACTTCACTCACCTATTTCACAAAACACCTTACAAAATTATCTTTAAATCAAAATTTCCACTGTTTAGAAAACTGTAAACTCCGTTGACTCTGAACTAATACACACCAAACAATATGTTGAGTGTGAGTCAATTTCATCCACAGTGTTCGTTGATGACAACTTTAAAATTAGTTTGTTAGGGAAGTTGTAATTTCACTTATTTTGCTTCGAATGGTGTTAATCTTGATCTTCTCACAAATATGTGTTTTTATTAAATGTTTTTAATTTTCACTATTCCCCTGTTTCTGTAAGAAATTCAATCTACAGCCACAAATAAACATTTATAATGTATCTTAAAGCCATCCACGCGATAAGATCGTGGTAAAACGAACCTCCTCTGTAGCTTTATTCTTCACCACGACGTTATATTTATTATACAAAAATGAATGTGTGTACACATGTACGTAGGAAGATGTTTGACAAATTTTTTGTACCACTTTAGCGACTGCTCCCAATTTTTGCATGAATAGTTTTGAGCCGTCGAGAAATAAGGTTTTGTAATTAAAAATTTTATTCCAAATGTGCTTTATGTACAAATTTTTGTAAAGCAATCCGAAATATAGCTAGGAGGTTTTGTGGCTCAACGGCTATGGTCATTAGTCCCGTAAGAGTAGTGCATATTTTATCACGGGCAGTGACGGTGTTCTTCCACTCTGGATGATGAGATCAGGTTCCGACCTATACGTCGGCTGGCAGGGCTTTCCCCATTCAGGTACATCCCAACAATGGGGCACCGCCCTAGTCTAGACAAGCTCAAAGCGCCCGACTGGACTCCAGACATGGGTAGCAGTGCGGTTCAAGCAAATGTATGTGTAAGTAAGACATGATAAGAAGGAGAACGGAGAGATTACGTGTGGTCCGTGGCCCGTTTGTTAGAGTGGTGCTCCTGCATTCGCCTGATGTTGATCGGAGAACCCTCGAAAAACTACCGACCAGAGCAACCGACACCTAGAATTCTCCTCCTAGACAGCGGTTGGACTCGATCTACCTATCAAACTAGTGTTAAAAATCCTAGCAGGTTGAATATTTTGGTATATATCATTATTGAAATGCAATGCTATTATCGAACATAGTGCTGCAGAGAGCTCTGCATTCTTCATTGTCTTCTTAATTAATTGGTAGAGGAAATAACGTGAACTCAGTCAATTTCTCTCCATTATTGGCACTGCTTCTTGATATTTTGTGAAATAGCATGTGTGCAATTATGTTGTACATTTATCCTTAACACCTCATTATTGTTTCAACGAATTGTATTACATTTGCTGTCCCATGCACATTTCGTTTATGTTCCCCTGATGGGTACCTTCACAGTAGAATTGAGCGATACGGATAGGAATGAAGTCAACGAATGTGCCACCACCAAAGATAGCCTAATTACTACAGAGAGTTAACCAATTTCGGTCGATCTAAATATCCATTATCTCACAAACAACTGTTAACGACGTCAGAATAATGTTGTGAAATTACATTACATTCGCCACTTCCTGAGTATTCTAATCACGCCGAACTCCATTAGACTTACGCATGACCAAACGATTCACGGCACAGCAACGTGGAAAATAACATTTTCCGAGCAGCAAGGACAGATACGTAATTACTTAATGGAGGTTGAAGTGAATTACAGATCCTGTGTTTCGATGCGGAGCGTAAAAGATATTCTACCTATAATTCTGGCCTGTCATCCAAACACTTGATCCATAAATGTAGTGGGAGTATTGCAGACTACGTGAGATTGGGAACAAATGAACAAATGAAAATGTGGGAAATTCCCCAAATATATCAATTCAAATGTTAATAATATAGAAGTTTATTGTATTAATTCAAAAGTAAATGGTATATTCGAACATATTTATACATATACGATATACAGCGGAATATAATTTTCTTCTTGTAGTATGAGATAATACCATAACCTTGAAATTCATCTATAAATCAATAACATTTTATTTTCTCGAAAACTGTGTACTGCATTATGTACTACAGTACAAAATCAACCTCGAGGCTAGGACAGAAATGTGCGTATTAGAAGTCCTTGAGTTCGAGAAATTGTTGTTTTATTAATTGACTATCCATCCCTCTGTGCTCCGTCCTAAAACTGAAGACAGAATTTTAAAAATGAAATCTGTTCTTTATTTAGATCTTTATATATTTCCGTGTTCAATTTTCAGCAAATATGATTAGTTTTCAAGTAATTTTAAGTGCCTAAATTTTAGAATTTTCAACAAAATGGATATTCCTTGATATATCTGACTGTTGCCATGGCTCTTTCGAATTTTAAATGGGTCATTTAATTCTGAGGAATACTTTATGTGAAATATCTGGATAGTTTCATTTTTTCATATCTGTCTCCAAATATGTATTTGACATTTTTGCTTCAGAATATAAAAATAGCACTGTCAGTCAATGAAATATCTGCAATTTGGAAAATTGAAAAAGTTAAAATTGTTTTGACCATTTCCTGCTATTACATGATTCAAAATATCTTATGTGTATGAAATTTGTTCTTCAAAATTACTTCTTTAAATAATCTTAAACACCTGAAGTAGTTTCTGCTTAATTTTAAGTATAATTATAACAATTAAAAAAATATTAAAATAATTTTACAACGTTAACAACGGCTACAAATTTGCTTTTTTCACGAATAGCGCACATTGAGGCATAGATCCCGTTTTCATTCAAGCATCTGGAAATTCAAAACTTGCAGATGATCTAATATTGAGGAATGTACAAGAAATAAATAGTTATCTAGCTTCACTTTTTCAACTTGCCCTTTATTTTCAGTATTGCAATTTGCGATGCAAGTTTGGATGAAAATAGGACTCTGCCTCACAGTTAAAGAAACTTTGCTTTATTCGAGAAAAAATAAAGAAAACAATAAGACGTATGAAAAAAATCGTGTTTTTAAAATTGAAATTCACTCAAGAATAAGCAAAAACTACTTGATTTTTATAAAATTGTTCATGACACTAGTTAAAATTCTAACTTTGTAGAAGAGATTTAATTGATAAAAATCTTTATCTTCAATTCTGTAGTTATAGGAGGAAGTCAAAAACATTTAAAATTTTACAATTTTCGATTTTTAACATAATTTGAATAAGCTTGCTGGTCTTTATTCGGGCCCAAAATTTAAATAACAAATTTGAGTAATTTTTGAAAACATTTCGAAAATATTATAAAGGCTTCATGTAAAACAGCCACAAAAATTGAAAGATCAGTTACAAATTGGAGGATGTACGGCATCAGCCAGATCGTTCGTGAATTATCAATTTTGTTGAAAATCTTGCGTAGTGTTTAGGTTCTATTGTTGTTCACAGATGGTCCGACAGATACTTTGAAACCAACAGACATTTTGAAGATAAACAATTTTTCAGCATCAGGGACCCCAAACCATGTATTTCTGTGAAAATCAGGAAATATTTTTTAAAGCATTTCATAACTTTTTTTATACTACATATATGAGACAGTAAACAAAATGATATCAAAATCAACATTTTTTCTTTACATATCTAAATTTTGTAAACCTCTGCAACGACTCCTGCTCCGCATAGGCTATCCTACTGCATACGTTAGTCACGTCCATCTTCTTTCACGATGATACAGCTCTTCGCCCTTCAGCGTTAATGTTCACATCCGAACAAGAAAAGATTCATTGAGACAATGACTGCATTTCCTACAAAGGAAACACGGATAACACACTTTTGCTGAACGAGAGGAAGTGCAAATCATCCTGACGACCTGATATCTACAAGATGCTGTTTCATGTTTACTACAGTATTTTTTCCCAATGCTTTTGCTTTCACATCCGTAATTTTAAATGTATATGTAGTTGTTTACAGATGGTCCGTCTCACGAACCGATATTTCGAAAATAAACAATTTTTAGGCATCAAGAATCCCCAAAAATGTACTGTATTTCCGTTAAATACAGAATATTTTTTTTAAGCATTACATAGTCTTTTCTACATTATGCATATGAGACAGTAAGCAAGTTAATCACCCAAGCAGGGTTAATTACGTTTTGAAAAGTATATCCAAATGGCGAACAAGAACATTAGACACATTAGGTGACTCGCAAAAGTGTACCTCAGTCCACATTCGAATGTTACATTTGCATTTCCGTCACCACCACCACCATCATCACATCATCATCCTTCGCGTCCACTTGCAGGAGATTTGACAAGAGAGGGGGAGGGTCGAATCAATTTCGTAAGAACAGCCATATTACTATGTGCTCAGAAATAAATTCTTGCGATAAATATAGAAGTCACATTTTCAGGAAGGAAAGCTCTTCATCAAGTACTGGAAAAACACCTTCAATGGATCGAAGTTTGTTGTGAATTGTAATTTAATGCATCATGGGTCTATGGCTTATTAAAAACTGCTTCAATTTTATGACCATATCTCTTTAAAGATATTTGGTAGAAAAACCTGCGCAATCCACATTTCAAAGAATTGTGTTTTGTGTTTTAATTCATAAATCCCTGATTGCGAATTCATCTTTCATAGTATTTGTGCACTCTTATAAGTAATATTTGGAATGTTTTACAGAAAATTTGTTCTAGCATCAATCGGTTCTCGGGTGTTTTATTATACAAATTTTAAACACAAAATATCTTATAAATTTCCTACAATTAACATTTATAATTATTACTGATCATAGATGAAAATCGTATTTCATTGCACAGTTTTAATACTTTGCAATATTTTCATCCACTTTTGAAGTTTTTGTTTTTGGATTAGAGTTCCTTCGGAATATATCACAATGATCTCTGCTTGTTTCACGAATGTTGATCGTGTCCCTATTGCACAATGAAAACGTATTATTCCATTTCCTGCAGACTGTACACCATATTGAATATTTAGCATCTACTTTCAAACGTTATTGATTATAGGTGAGGCTCAGAGGAAAACGAGGCTAAATGACATTTTTCACTTCTGTTATAATTTTATTTAAAGTTTAACCTGAAATGAAAAGTTATTATGATGATAAATGAAACATTATTATGAAGATTAGTCACAATCTGTTGCAAGATAAAAGTTTTGGCCATATGTTTTTGTTATTATCATTTTGCCTTTAATACTTTCTGATTTAAACATATTTAATTTTTTAAAGAATAATAGACTATATTGCACCGCACATTGAAACAGGGAAAGTAGTATATGTGACAGCTAATATTCTGCAGTTATGCTGCCCATTGGTGACTGCATTAAATTGTGATCTCATTAAGAGAATAAACGGAAGTTCACGTTATATAGGTATGGGAAATATATTTCCTATAAAAAATTAGATTCTTCATTAATAAGAAATATTGTTATCCACTTTCTTTTCCTTATCTCAGTATTTTACGTTCTTCTCAGTGACAACATAAAATTGAAGATAATAATTTACGACCTACATTTCGTAATGAAAACTTCACTTATTAGTAATGACTAATAACTTATTAGTAATGATAACTTAATAAACTGTTTCATTTGTTCATTTTTGTGACGGTATGACTTTGTGGATCGATCTATCACAGTTTACCGAATACCTTTATTAATCTCCCGTCTCAAACGGCTGAAGGTAACAACTGTTGACATATTATGCGGGATGTTCTCTTATTCGATTCCAGATGATGGCAGCTTCTGGGCACTAGATAGGAGCTAGGTCGAATGCGAACACTCTCTGAAGAATTGCAACGGCTGCTGGAATAGGTAGTTTTCCGTGATTTCTCCGATTAATATCACGAGAATGCCGGAGCATTGTCAAGGGAATGCCGGAGAAATGGGTTGCGAACCACGCATGATATTCCCTCCTGCATCCTAGACACCTCCTCACCCTCATACACACATCCACGGTTACACTTACATGCACTACACCCCCACGCATGAAAATACCCTCACCCTCACACCCTCACGCTGGGAGGTTACAGCCTGCACCTTTGGAGGCAATACCTGGGGGGGGACCACACAAGCAAACTAATGGTCGGCTGCGAAACTCACGGTACAACGAGAGAGGAACACGGCCACCTCCCGAGATATAAAATACGGGATTATTGACCATAGCGGTTGACGAACCCCCGAACAGAAAGCAATCAAACAATAAATTAATCCCTATCACTCATATTAACCCATTAACCACGTATACAAATATAAATTATAGCAGAAACCATTCTGCTGAACAAAAGCCCACAAAATCGTTTTACAAAAAGTAGCATGCACACAGCTCAAGAAAAACAAATAAAATGTTTTCGTAGAACACTAAAATAAGGCAAATATTTTACAAAAACAGTCTTCATGAAAATTACAACTAAAAATGTACTATATTCGAAAAAACAGTGCAACAGTTCTTTTCACATCAAGAATATCAAAAAGTGTCAATTCCTTATCGCAATGTATCAGTCATGTGAATAGAACCAGTATCAAAGGGCTCTTACGTTTCTTCACGCAGTGATCAAACCTACTGGAAAGGTAGATCAGCATCAATATAGGGAGTATAGGGTCCCTAATATTTTGAGCTTGTTTCAAATATCATTCAAACTTGTGTTCTATAGTAAAAGTTTTTTAAACATTTTAGTTTTTCTCCAAAATTCTGAAATTGACATCCTTTGCCTAACTAATTATCGCATATCAGAACCAAGCTATTTTATTACTATTCCAAAGATGATACAGATGCAGAGGCGACACATGCAACTGTGGACCCGATAATCGGCCTCGATTGTCACCCATAACTCAGTCAGTTTAAAAGATTTTGACTTGAAACGTGGAGAATAGTCAGTGGTAGTATAGTTGTGAAGATAATTAAGAGATTTTAATGTTTGGGGGTACTTTACATGATGCTTCTGTGACGTTTTCTCTCATTGGCTGGTACAAGGCCAATGTTTTTGGCATTCTGTCCGCCAGAGGGAATTGCAATACGCCCCGCGTCTGAGCCGGCAGCGCACCGGCCGGCGCGTGGTTTTCGATTCGCGCGCCTCGGGCACGGACGCACGGTGGGGGGGACGTACACTCGCGCCGCGCACGCGCCACCGCGCTTTCGAGCCGCGCCACCCTCTGTGCGGCGGCTGGCCGGCGAGCCTACAGTTTTTCGGCTCATTCTCCTCCCAACCCCTGCCAGTGAATCATCTAACCGGCTCTAGCTGCTGCGTGGCATTGGCCACGTCTGCCGGTTGGGCCGTCGCTGAGTAGGGTGGGTTTATGTTCTCTTCTTGACATGCCCGGGAAGTAGAAAGTGCATCGACATGTTGCCATATCGGGGAACCGAATGGAGGCGCGTGGTGCGTGGCGAGCCGTAAACCGGCTGGTAAAACTGTTGTCGGAAATGTGAACGTGATTTTATACACTTGGTCATTGTTTACATTGAATGTACAAATAATCCTGCATTGACTGATTACCCTAATGATAGAATATCGATGTTGACATTGTTCTGCGTACCGTATTAGTGCTTTTTCTCTCAACCAGTCTATTTAATCTGCCAAACTGTTAAATGAACGTGACATGTGACTTTTCATCTCGTGCTCAGAGACTATATATTCTCATACCCCACGTTTTGTCCAAATATATAAATATAATCATTTCGTGTGTGTGTTTACGTGTGCATTTCAATGTGTTGTAGTAGTATAAATATTTAAAGAATAAAAAAAATCAACGAATTTTCTTCACGTATATCTTCAGTGTGTATTCAGTGGACTTTTCATCTCTGTGTAAGGTAAGATTTATCAACGAGTTTCTTAAGTATCTTGTAGTAATTTTTCCTCTATTCTTTGCTCGAAGTCAATGCAGATATTTATTTGGAATTATACTCAACGTTGGCAATCCGAAAAGAAAACGAAATTGTCGAATGCTTCGTCCCAGAGAACTACCTCATCGTTCCGGGAACTGTTGCATTTAGAAGATGCATGTCCCCAATAGCGACGTCCTCACTTGTCCTCGAATTGCGGCAGAGCGCCGTCCTCGGACGCGCGCAGGGCGCTCGGCGTGGCGGGCGCCCGGCTTTCCCCTCTCCACCCACCGG
>BOPP01000004.1:20653607-20670976 GCA_017312745.1 Gryllus bimaculatus | reverse complement strand
GCCATCGACCGGTGGAGGGATTTGACGACACGGGCGAGCTGCCTTTATTCATTAATGGGCGTTGGTTCCTAGCATGATGATTCATGCCGGCTTCGAGAGGACCTTGATTGCCAATTGCTTCCGGCCGCTTCAGGTTCATGGTTACGAGGGTTGAAGATGGCGGCATGCACGCCCGGGCCTTCGACCCGACCCTGAGACAGGCCGGCCGCCAGTCGCGGCCTCTTTCCGCCTCGCTGGCCGATGTTCGTGATGCGTGACGATTCGCCGGGGTTTCCAGCTTTCGAATTTTGATGTTTCCATTCATGCGGTACTCCTCTCGAACCGGTGCGGCTATGAATTGGAAAACATTGATCAGTGACGATGTTAGACTTATTCTTTCATTCATGCGCCACTATAGGGCAGGTTTCACTTTCGTGGTACCGAACACTTGATGGCCCGGCATTGTTGCCCGGAATACGAAGTACGTGTTCTGTAAACTTGTCATTTCAGATTTAAGTATACTCGGTAATGGTTTTATTACAAACCGTATGCTAGACCACTTAATTTTTACCTCAAACTATTTTTACATAGATTAATGCTTATCTTATCTTTACGAAAGATTGGGAACAGTTGGGGTTGAATAGTCCGTGTTTGCGGTAAGGAAATATTTCTTTAAACTTTTTTTCTATTCCATAAACGGGTAATTTTGCGCTCGATGACAATTTCGATTTCTTAGGTTCCTTTAGTCGATTCTAGATATAGTACACAATGCGATAATGGAGTTTTTCGTAGGCATAATTTCCCCTGATGAAATTGATATGGCTCTCTGCCCATTTTTTTCAGTTTTCTCCGCGCGAAGTCGATTCTCACGGGAACAATTAATAATCGTTAAGGCAATTTCCACTCCAAATTTTTTATAGATCCATTCCAAAGGGTTTTCTTTCTTTCCATATGGCAGGAGGTAAATGCCCATCGAACAGAACGCCAAAGTTCTTCATTGAGAATCTCTTATATTTAACCCGGAAGGTCTCCAACCAGTTGTCAGACAGTGCATTATCCCACTATTCATCCATCTACATTATTATTAGAACAGGAATATTCTTCTGAAGTGGAATTAAATATATTCAACTTTTCGTTCACCGTCGTGATATTCTCTTCTTCTTAACGCACACAGTGGGAAGTGTCATGTGTTTCTTTGTAACGAGTTCATTATGAACATTTTTTGCCAATAAAATCCGTCATGCTGTCGGTGACATTTCTTGTTAATGAGATAATTAGAGACTTCGGTTACATTTTTCTTATATAGTGTCTCCATACTGTATCTTAACTGCACATTTTACTAGCCAAGAATCTAGATTTATATTTAGATTTACTTAGTCAAAAAAACTGTATGGGACATAGGGTGAGAATATCATCAGAACACGTTTTCGTGAGTTCCAGAATCCTTTCCCAACGTTTTTACTATAAATAGTTGAAAGACGGGTAAAATGTAAAGATAATTTAATGAATAAAAATACAATTTTAAAACGCACGAGATAAGCAACATTTGAAAAATAAGACATTTTCATTCCCGAGTTATAGAAAACTTATTTGCAACGGTAAACGAACTGCAGATTTGATTTTTCTGCATTGTTAACAAAATAGTAACTCCCCCTTACCTCTACTCCTATCACTATAAGCAAAAGGAGAGTTCAACAAAACGTGCGCATAGTGAAGCTACACTCATCATTATCATCATCATTATTAATCATAATTCTCCTCAAGAAATTTTAAACATTTTAAAGATTCTTAAAAAGATAACCGTTTTATTATTACATTTCAGAGATTGTATTTGCATGAAAATATTAATTCATTCATTTACTTTTGGCTTGATTAGTTTGAATTCTAAGAAATGAATAATTGTTCATTCTGATATATTTTGTTTTTCAATCAAACCTTACGTTCATGACGAAGGATTCAGATTTTACCTGCACAGGAGATTAAATGTGAAGCATTTAAAACTAGCGATGTGTCTTAGCGTAAATTTCCAAAGTCTACGTATACACTAAACAATATATTAGAGAGTGAGGTTGGCGACATGTGAACTTGTGAGCAGGGGTCTGCGCTTTTCGGGTCTTTCTGAGCGCAGGGATATTTACAAAATACAGTAATATAATTTAGAATTTCTGAAAACACAAAAATCCTTACTGTGCCTAATCATTGAAAATTTATAAGTACGGTGTATCATTGTTACATTTTACGTGATATACATTCGTATTAGTCATTTTTCTAAAATTATGTTTTATTTCTCTGTATTTTTTAAATAGTATTTAATAGTATTAAATAGTATTATATTCAACTCGTTGTGTATAAGTAAAATTTCATATAAGATGATGGTGTAGTTTCACTGTTTTATTTATTTGAATTTTCATCCACTAAATAAAAATATGCATATTTTTTGTAATTTTATTTTGTAATATTTCAAGTTCCACGATAATTTATGATTACATGGTTTGCCATCCTTTTTTTGCACTTAAATGTTTCTGCAAATCTGGTTCATAAACTAAGTATTCTGTTAATATATTTTGTTTGGCTAGCTGATTAGAAAATAAATTTTCAAAAATGAAAGTTCTGCTACTATTACTATTTATTATAACCATTTTTTATTATACGTCAAAATTGAATAGCTTACATAAATTATATTGTCTACTTAGTGTATAAGTCATCCAAAAAACATACATAGATGTAAAATTTAATCTACAACACAATTCTATCTAGAATCTTAAGGATTAAAATAATCTCTTTTGAGATGGTAATTTCTAACGTTTTCCCTATAAAATACCAAACAGGATATTGTTTTGTCTTGTATTTTATTACATCTATGTAAGAACATTTTTAAAAGCCTTTACTTGATGAACTTGTTTTCTCTTCACAAAGTTAAAGTTTTCTCAGTCCATCCATTTCGGTCTAAAAGTTCTTCTGGATACCTCACGTTAAGTTTATTTACATTGTAATAGCTAACATTCATTAATGGATACACATGAGAAGAAGAATATTTTGAGAAACAAATAGGAACATTTCATATCTGGAAAGAACATGCCTACATAGAGCCAGGGAATTATGAAAACGTACTATTAATGTTCGAGGAAGTTGTTTGGAAATTTGTGTTATATTTCGACAAGCAGCTGGTGTTTCGTTCTACGTCCACCTAGGTGAAGAAATGGTCGTCGGAACAGAATTGTAGGAATCCAGAGGTTGCAGGTTCAGATTTAGCATTAAGCATTGCGGCTCAACAGGTATTGATGTCATGGAAAGTAATTGTAATAATACATTACGCATCTATATCATTAAGTGGCACAAGCTCAAGATGAATAATTTTAGAGATCACTCAAAGATAAGAAATAACGTCAAAGCTATGTCATCTCTTATATAAGAACCCGATTAATGCGAGGAAACCTGATTACTTTAATAGTACCTCATATAACGTATTATCTTTAATTATCAAAGGAAACATGCCCGCTACAGGTTTTTTTTCTGCTGAGGATAATTAACCTGAAAATGAGATGCATATTTTAGAAATAAAAGAAAATTTCACTTCTTTAGAGGCGCCATTAATGTCAAGCTCAGTTGTGGAATATGATTAATGTGTATTAGAATTGTAACAAGAAGTTGTATATTTATGTTGTTAATTATAAATATGTTATTTTTATTTGACTGATGCCAACAACTACCATCGCGATCTCACGTTTTTGTGTTCATTAAGAGACAATCATCTCGTGATAAGGACCAGTGCCACATTTCGTCACGGGTCAAGAAAATTGGCACATCTCAAACGTAGGGTCGAGTAAAGTGAAGAAATATTTTAAAAAAAATAGTGTAATTTACTGGCTAACATTTCGTAAAGATGACAAGTTAACTGGTATTTGAAATATTTTTATGTGTGTATATGGCGATTTTTCTCTACAGCTGGATTGTGATATCCGGAACCGACGTACACGTTGGTTTGTGGAGGTTTTCCCTATCCAGATCTCTCCGTCAATGGGTCACCACCCCCGCCCGGACAATATTTAAGCTCTTGACAGGTCATCCGACTTCTGTAGTAGTGACGTACAGTGAAATGACAAAAGTCATGGAATACCTCCTAATACAGCGTCGGACTTTTTGCCCGCCGAAATGCAGCTACTCGACGTGACATGGACTCTAGAAGTCGTTGGAAGTTCTCTGTAGAAATATTGAGCCATGCTGCCTCTAGAGCCGTCCATAATTACTGAAGGGTTGCAGCTGCAGGAGTTTGTGACCGCAACTGACTGTTGGAGGCTGACTGAGACGGCACGTGGACTGTTGACGACGAGGCAGCAGCCAACTTTTTCCTCTTTTACCTATATAGCTTTGATAACAACTCGGTGGACCACCGCGTTTAATGCGACACCGACGCGTTCCCTGTAAACATTTACAGAGGGAGTCACTATCACCTTGGGATAATTCAGAAGGCATGTAGTAATTAAAGAAAAAAAGCATCAAAATAAGACAAAAAATATACAATTTAATTACAATGATTTAATTACAATTATAATTACACTAATATTAGAAAAGGTGAATGAATTTAATAGCCGTGGGCATGTACAATTATATTCTGTGTTGATTGCAGTTGACATTGAGGCATTTTAATGGCCGTAGGCTTTCACGGTTGAAGACTGACTTAGGTGCGGTTAAAATTGAAACGTGCAGGCAATAACAGTTGAAAACTGTGTTGATTGCACTTTGCAAATAATGTGAGTTCAAGTGTGCAATATGGCTTGATGCAGTAGTGCTGAAATAGAAACATATTAAACAAGAGAAACACGTGCTGTTGCAGTGTAGACTCGTAGAGTGCGCACGCAGGGGGAACGTGCCGTGAACACTTGTAGAGTGTACACACCCAAGCCACGTGTGATGATCTGCCCGGAGAAGAATATGGCTACGGTTTCTTGACATATACTGTAGCAACCAGCAGCTTTGATTCACAGTGACTGAATCCTGGTAACTGTAGCAATTGCATTGAATGCCGCGTAAGCAGGCATTGTGGCACAATAGGTGTGTTGCTGGCACGTGTGTTAGATTACGTTTAACGTGAGTTAATAACAGTTCACGGCGGGGCCACATTCACAGTTTATGTTGGTATGAACTCAATACATATGTTACAGTACATTGTGCAATTTATATTCAACACGTGGTTCACTATGCGTATTAACTCAACTGATGAGTTGTATTGCACGTTCAGTTTATGTTGAAATGATAACTTACATAAAATCTTCTATTAATTGAGAATGTTCGATTGTGAAGCAACGTATACGAGACATGTAGGTCGCTGCTTTATGAAGGAACAATTGGTAACGTAATGTATTAGAACTTACATGCAGATGGTGACAGTTCAGCTTGAAATACACAATATATAAAAACACAGTATGGAGAACTTTTCACTTCCACATGATATCTGGAAGATGTGTCCATGAGTTATGCGCAATGCATGTATTTCTCATGACGCCATGAGGCTAATTAAGAAAAAAATATGTATTGAGCATCGTGGGGGCGCCTGCACAGTTCGGCGATATGGTCGCCTCCAGAGTAACATATTTTTTTTAACGTTCACAGTGGTTGGAAGGGACACGCGGGTCCAGGCGCCCGTGCGGATAGAGAGCGTTCGTGTGCGGCCACCTGGTTCTCACGTTTGCGTTACCGAAGGCAGAGCTTGTGGCGAGTGACGAGTAAATAAAAAATCGCCACTTTCCGCTGAGGCATTGCAGTACCTTCTCTTTACTACGTAAGTACGTAATATGCGAGAAAGTAAAATTTATATTAATCCTTATTTTTATCTTGGATATCTATTGGCGAAGATATTTAATTGGAAGATATATATTTGGAAATATGTTATTTGTCTGTAATCACGCGAGGAAGACCACGAGAAGATGGTCGAAACGTCGGCAACACAGCCTTCGACGCGGCGTCAACCGTACAGCCAAGATCACGCACATGACTCAGGCCGCGGAAGCCTACGACTTCATTAAAAGTATATGTCAATCCGCTGTCACGTATCATGCCGATAAAATATTCATTTATTCTCCGTTACATCTCCCGTGATGTTTTATGAAATTGGATTTCGCATCCAGATATATTTAGAAATATCTCCAGGAAAACATTGCTGGAATTTTTCTTCAAGCATTTCCAAATGTTTGATCATGACGCGAAAGAACGACTCTTTTCGAACATACTTTATTCCCTTCCAATGCCTTCAAACTACATAAAATAAACGTTAGTTAAGTGCTTTAACGTTAATGTAATTACTTCGAAATCTAAATGTTAGAAATATTCAAAAAAGGTATAGACGAATGATAAAATGGTCCTGGGGTTCAATATTAGAAACAATACTCGAAATAATGGAAAACATTTTCGTAGATCCTCAAACAACAGTTTCGATTGGAGATGGTAATTTCAGAAATACGATATATAGAATACGATAAATAGAGTCGGCTTGGACAGTATACTCAAGTGTTAGTGAAACGTTTCTTGAAATAATCAAACCTGGATCTACTGTAATGTATGTTGGTGTGCTCGTAAATAGCTTCGAATATGAGGTAGAATATAGTACCCCTTCAAATGCCCATTTTGGACACCGATCTAAATTATTCGCAATAATTTTGGAATTGTGACAAATACGGAAATAGTTTTCACCAATACATATTCAGTATACCATATTCATATTCATTCATATCCATACTATGGGAAACTTACAAAAGTATTCAATAATCCTTCCAAATTACAGTTGAAAATTCAAGAAAGGTTTTCTTTACATGTAAATACTGAACGTTGCCAATTTGTATGACACATATTACTCAATACAATTTCTGTCACATCGCATCGTGGTATTCCAAAAATTCTGTGACAAATGAAGATAATGACAATTGGTGCTACGAAAAATAACTTTTGTAAACTCATTGTAGTTAGACATTGAGTTCATAATTTAAGTAAGTAGAATAGTGATGAATGGTAAAATGTCCAAAATTATTTCATTTTTTTCTCTCCGACATTTTGACTTCCATTATTTTTGTTTTTAGATTTTTCAACGGAAATATAATTTGTATTAAGGATACAAAACGCAAATAGTATCTGAACTTTAATTAAATTTGGCTGATTTTATTTTATGAATTTGATTGGATCTACTTATTTAAATCATTTGTTTCTCTTTCATTTTTTCTGACATGTGTCCCTTCTTACAGCGCAGTTTATGTCATTTAATCACATCTTTCGTCCTTTTCCGTCATATATTTTTCCTCTTGTTTCTTCTTAACTTTCTGCTTTTTCCAATGTCTCTCATCTCCTCATTCTCCTTCTCATCTTAAGAGAACCGAAAATACCTCGAGGAAAAGCCTTTACGTGTTAATGAGATGAGTGCGAACTTCATAAAAAGTGTTGAAAAGTCCAGGCGATGGCAGCTGAGATATCTCCCTAGCGACGTGTGATCCGCACGGATTGAGAGCGCGAAGATATGTCTGAGAGAGCGCTGAGATTTCGTCAGAAGAGTCCCGGGAGAGCGTCAAGAGAGCGCCGGGAGTGTAAGGGTCGAAAGCAAATGCCGGGAGAGTTCAGGACGCGCTTTGGGTGCGGGAAGAGCGATGCGGATGGGACCGGAATGGTACCAGGAGAGCGCCGGGAGATGAAGAAGGGCGCCGGGAGAGAGGAGGGAAAGCCCCGAATGGGCGTCAAGAGAGCAGGTAGAACGACGGGTGGGAGCAGCGACGGCTCCGGGGAAGCGGAGGGAGAGCGCCGGGAGAGAAGGGAGAGACTCAAGAGAGAGAATAGAGCAAGGAAGTCATCGGGAGAAAGCATGTAGAGAACCAGGAGGACGTCGGGAAAGGACAGGGAGAGACTCGGGAAAGAGAAGGGAGAGCGTCGCGTCGGGAAGAGACGTGGGAGGCAGCAGGTGGAGCGCTGGGAGAACGTCGGGAAAGAGCAGAGAGAGCGCCAGGAGTCTCGGAATACGTCGGAAGAGTGCCGGCATAGTGCTGGCAGACTGGAGGCTGAGAAGCGAGAGTGTGTCGAGAGAGAACCGAGAGAGACCTGAGAACGTACCAAGAGCGAACCGAGAGCGAAACGAGAGCGAACCGAGGGCGAGCCGAGAGCGAACTGAGGGCGAACCGAGGGCGAACGAGGCGAACGAGGCGAACGGAGGACGAGAAAGACCGAGAGCGCGAGCCGAGAGAGAACGAAAAAAGCAGGCGGCAAGAGTGCCGAGCGAATGAAGCGCGCCCGAGTCGCCGCGTGTGCGCGAGACTGGTTTTAGCGCCGCCGGCGATCGCGACGGCGACCGCGTCGGGAGGTCTCGGCGCCGCCGCCGAGGTCCGCCCGTGATAAATTGGCGCCTGTAATTTAATGCTCGCCCCCGGTGTGAACCGGGTGTTGGTGGGCGGGCGGGCGGCACCTCCCCCCCTGCGACTCCCGCCCTCCCCCTCTCCTCCCACGACCCACTTCACTTCTGCTTTTCTCTCCTCTCCGCCCCGCTTCGCCACCCGTTGACCCGACCGCGCTTCGCTCGCCGCGCCAGCCCCGTTCTGCACGGTCGTTGAGAGGGCCCGCTAATGCGTCCGAATATTGGCTCGCTGCAGTTAAATCTACACATCTCCTGGATTACGCGTCGATAAAAGGATAGATTGGTTCTGAACGGATTTTTTATATTTGAGTGAAATCGTTGCGAAGTAAGATTGTCGCAATTAACAATTCATGTGTGTACCACTAACGCCTCGTCGGTCTGTGTTGGCTAAACGACTTGCGATTAGATATGGGTGAATGGTGAGATGGGTTCGAAGCAGGAATAGACGGACTCACAATTAGATGTTAGTTTTATGGAAGGTTATGACGGTTAGAATGAAAGCAGTTTGACGCATTAAACAACTGTAATAGGAACGGAAATGCTGGCGTATTGTTAATTTCTTTCTCTATACTTCTAGGATGATTTTGAGACAGTTTAAAGAATGTTATAAAATATTTTTAGACATAAGTAAGGGTAGCGCTATGGCTAAGGTTAAAGTAATAATAATAATAATAATAATAATAATAATAATAACAACAATAACAATAAATATTTATGAGAACATGATAGATTAATATTTTTTTTTATATTTGGAAGTAGGGACCTGGAGTTTATAGTCTATCAGGTACTACCGAATGCCCTGTGACAATGTTTAGCCTCTTCACAGACAGGCTTGCTTGAGAGCATTCTTCATCACTGCTTGAAAAATTGCAGGTTCTAAGGCCCGAATTTCGTCTATAATTTTATTCATTTGAAGAATGGTGCTGAGCATTTTGACGTAAATTTCTTCCTTCACGTAACCCGACAGAATATAATCAGGGGCCGTCAAATTTAGTGATCAAACCGGCCATGTAAACCTTGCCCTCTTGGAGATGAATTTGTCGAAAATGTCCTTTAAAAAGTCGTTATGGCAGTGCTGTGTACGTTGTGGTTCCATTTTCTTAAAACAACACGCAGTATTATTCATCAGGCCTTACAAAATTATTCAACATAGTTCGCAATTAGGTGCCATGACGTTTTCATTGGTGGCGTCTTGATTTTTTTAAACTGGATCTATGATAATTTCTGATGTTGCACCACCCACTCTGTGCATTTAAGGGATTCAATTGTCTCTGAGGCGTAGCCCTTAAATTTTCAGTTTACCAAATCCTGTAGTTCTTTTAATTGAGAAACTATGGTCTGTATTTGATAATCTAACTTTCATTTACAAAGAATAACTTAAGTATCGTGAAAAACCTGCTCCGATGTATACATATTAACAAATGAAACTTCTAAGAGTACGAGGTAATTATGTAAGAAAAATGAAATCGCAGTTGAAACCTAGAAGTTATGGGTTTTGAAATACGTCCCTAATTTTTGCATCACTCTATTATAGAACTACCGATACTATCAAAAATGTATTCCACGTTTAGATATTTTTACTTTCGCGTAAAGAGTGTATCGTATTGCTGCGGCACAAATCGGCGATTTTTCGACAGAAAAACGTGGAAAAAGTGGATAAAACTGATTCCTTTGGTAGTAAATTACTTCCTCTTACACATTGTGCCGTCAGAATCCTCATTTTTGTGGGCCCTTGATATTGAAAAACCCATTGTCGCCAAAACTGTGTCCGTCCATGGTTCATGCTAGTGCTTACACCTGGCAGACGATTGCCTCCAAAACAGATATTCCCCGAACACTCTGAATGAACTCACGGCCCTGCCAGTTTGAAACAGATATTTCGATTTCTGGGAGTACTTTACATAAATCCTTAACATTTTCAAATTTGTCAAAAAAATGGATAAATATTTTTTAAACTTGGTCCTCGGGTAGCGTTAAGAGCGCTTACAAATAATGCAGGTGTCATTTTCGTTGTTATCTCAAAATTTTCGAAAATTGCAAAAGTTGCAATTTTTTGGCCTCTTCTTACGACTACAATATTGAACATTGAGTCATTTCTGTATGAAGTGTATTGTTAAAGGGAAGATCTTGAAGAAAGGTCATAAAAGTTTTTAGATAATATCAGTAGGTTTCGCGTAATTTTTCGTGAAATATTGGCAATTTTTAAACTAATAGATTTTTTAAAAAACGAAACAATTTTTTCTTTTAATTTTCTTCTCGTATGTATCAAAGGACGACCAAAAACAGGCTCTGATTTCAATTTCGGCAAACGCTATATTTTCGAAAATTGCAAAAAATAGAATTGCGAAAGTACAATATCGATGATAGAGATTATTCCTAAAAAATATATGTTAAAAAATTGAATCTTTGATTAAAATCATTCATAACTTCAACTTGAAGTGATGACAATATATAAATTTTTTTTCTCAAGAATGTCTCCAAATTTATCTTTAAAGTTTTCCTTGGATAGAGTGAAAGATACTTAAAAATGGCGCAGGTGTCATTATCGTTGAACTCTATGAATATTCAAAAATTGCAAAAGTGACAAATAATGCGTGAAAGTATGTGCCTTTTTTGCACCACGAGGTTTACTTCAAGACCATTTTCATTCAAACTTACCTAGTTTCGATCAGTAGTTCTCGTTATAACTTTTTTTAAAGCAGAAGATACGTTAAAACATGCTTGACTGTTATGTTAGAATACGTTCCTCTGCACTTTATTTCCTAGGAGAGGTTAGGTTAGCTGGAAATTATAAAATCTAAGTGGGTGTAAAATTATATAATATTATATACGCTGACAAGAAATATTGTACGTACGATAAAGTTTATTTATAGTTTTTTATGCCGAGAGATGAATTATTCGTTATACATTTTTTTGGAGCGTTGAAGGATGTAAATTTTGCTTTACCTCAATACATGAAATCATGTTGAACTTACTTATACTCTTGAAGCTTTCGGAGTGAAAGAAGAAATTAATAATTAAGAATAAAGTAAGATATTAACTCATATAAACGTCGAAGTAAAAATTAACACGAATCTAGTTAACATCGATATTATACGCGAACTTCCGCGACCAACCTTCTGGTGTGTAAGACGAACCGAAATGGTGTAATTGTGAAATCCATTTGTACTTGACAATAAAATAAAGAGGACTGCGAAATATTCAGCATCGAATTTCCTGAACGAAATGCGCGAGAATGGTTGTTAGGGAATGGAGTAATGGGTGCGTCTAGAGTGCACGAGACGGGATGGAAGGTAGTGGCTCGTAGAATATTCCTTTTTGCAAATGTGGCGAGGGCGGTGGAAACCACTTACGCCGTTAAATCATTTTATAATTAATCCTTCATGCTGTGTGTCCGTTCAATTGCCGGGGCCTTGTTATGATAGGAATGGTACGTTTATGCAATTTGTTTATTATATACGCTAATTGAATATTAAAATAACATTCCACTAATTGGATTGCAAATTATAATAAGCTATTGTTGTTATCAGCACGTTTTGTCATTGCGTAACGGAAATGAGAATCTACATGACAGAGCGAA
This sequence comes from Gryllus bimaculatus, assembly GCA_017312745.1. Classification (NCBI taxonomy): domain Eukaryota; kingdom Metazoa; phylum Arthropoda; class Insecta; order Orthoptera; family Gryllidae; genus Gryllus; species Gryllus bimaculatus. The sequence goes on along the minus strand of BOPP01000004.1, from coordinate 20,659,034 downwards.
TCGCAATACATTAAAAATATGAGGTGTTTGGTGTTCAATGCAGTTTTGTCGGAGATCATGATGAAAAGTTCATGTTCGTAGATTTTTATGCCGTGGTCTTTGTGGCTATGCCTATCGTTTTGCTAAATTCAAATATTAATCTACGGACATTAAATCATCTGTATTCGCTGATGGATCTTACTCACTTGAAATTTACTATAAGCACGAAAATATTTTATTTATATTTTCATTGTATCTCCTAAGAAGTCGATAAGATCACTTTATAGGAATTAACATAATCCGCAATAATATTTCCAAGTGTTAGGTGAATATTGTTTAAAGTTCTTTCATCATGATTTCTTGTTCACGAAATTCTGAACTCTATATCACATGAAATATATAAACACGTTTATGGCGTTATCACATTAAAAAGAATGTAACAAAATTATTGAAGTAGTTTTTTCATTCTCTCCTATTTTAGCCTAGAATGATGTTTCACACTCTCAAATCCTTGTACTCGTGTTTCGACAAGAAAAGAAGATATTTTTAGGAAACGGATGTTTAAACCAATTTAAATACTCATTGGAGAAAAATTAAATACTGAGAAATAGATGAAAATATGTATTTAACTGTAGTTTCGTAGAACATTCCCAACGTCAAGTTCACCGTGATCATTAGACAGAGTATTTTTAAATCTAAAATCTCACATTTCCGGCGTTTAAATATACTTTTGAGAGCAAGGATGTGCTGAATAGAAGAATGTTTTAAATAGACATTTGAAATTGATAAAAAACATTTTTTAATGAACACTTTATTTTACTTCACATTTATTAAAACATTGGAAGAACTATAAAAATTGAAGCAAATTGAAATGTGAATAAAACACGCCATTTTTACCCATAGTATTTTATATGCAAATAAAGATAATAATTCCAAACTCAAACCCTGTGATTGGTGTGTATTTCACAATGAAGCAACTGACAGTGCATTAATTGTTTCTTCTTCTTCTTCTTCTTCTTTTCATATCCAGCGGGCAGCTACATTAATTCTGGATTTCAGCTTCCGTGAACATTTCTGTCCCTGAATGCTTTTACAGGACGAGTATGTAGTAGAATGGTCCTTAACGAAATAATGGCAGGTAATATGTTCATCAATAATTTCGATGGTATGCGTAAGATCAAAGAAGACATTTGCCTCAATGCATGGCCATCCAATCAGGGCCAAAGTCACGTGTGTAACTTCGATATATGAATTTTTTGAGCAGAAATTACACTCATAAACCAAACAAACTGGTACACCTGCCTAATATCGTGTAGGGCCCCGCGAGCACGCAGAAGTGCCGCAACAAACGTGGCCTGAAGTCGACAGACATTACTCTGAAGTAGTGCTGGAGGTAATTGATACCATGAATACTGCAGGGCTGTCCATAAACTCGTAAGAGTACGAGGGGCTGGAGATCTCTTCTGAACAGCACCTGGCAAGGCATCCCAGATATGATTAATAATGTTCCTGTCTGGGAATTTGTGTGGCCAGTGGAAGTGTTTAAATTCAGAAGTGTTCCTGGAGCCATTCTGTAGCAATTCTGGACGTGTGAACTGTCGCATAGTCCTGCTGGAATTCCCCAAGCCCGTCACAATACACAATGGACATGAATGGTTGTTGGTGATCAGACAGGATGATTACGTACGTGTCACCTGTCTGAGTTGATTTTAGACGTATCAGGGGTCCCACATCACTCCAACTGCGCATGCTCCATACCATCCAGCTTGAACAGTCCCATGTTGACATGTATGGTCCATGGATTCATTAGGTTGACACCAAACTCGTACAAGTCCATCCGGTCGAAGCAATGTGAAACGAGAATCCTCAGACGAGGCAACGTGTTTTCAGTCATCAACAATGTCGATGTTGACGGATCCAGGCGAGACGTAAAGCGTTGTGACGTACAGTCATCAAAGGTACACGAGTGGGGATTCGGCTCGGAAACCCCGTATCGATAATGTCTCGTTGAATGGTTAGCACACTGGCTCTTGTTGATGTCCCAGCTTTGAAATCTGCAGCAATTTGCTGAAGGATTGCACTTCTGTCACTTGTAATGATTCTCCTCAGTCGTCGCCGGTCCCGTTTTTGCACGACCTTTTAGCGACCGCAGCAATGCTGGAGGTTTGATGTTTTAGTGGATTCCCGATATTCACAATACACTGGTGAATGGTCGTACGGGAAAATACAAATTTCATCGCGACCTCGGAGATGCTATGCCCCATCTCTCTTGCGTTAACTATAACATCACTTTCAAACTAATTTAAAACGTGATAACTTGCCATTGTAGCAGCAGTAACCGATCTAACAACTGAGTCAGACTGGTTGTCTTATATAGTTGTATTGTGATTGGTTCCAGATATTTTTATTTCAATACGCATGGCTGTACCGAATATTTTGGCTCTTCGCGCTCAAACCCAGCAGCAGCAAGCATAATCTCCAGCCAATTTTTTTTGGCAGGTGCCTAGTAGTATATTTTTGAATCTTAATTATCGTTAGGGTGCGAATATATGTGCACCAAAACCATGAAAATATATGTGTAAATTCGGTAAAAAGATTGAAAATATGCACATAAAACGACAAATATGTTCATACTAAAGTACGTCATTTATTTTACCCAAATTAGCAACGTTCATCTCGAAATATATACGATGGATTTAATTTCTATTACCACAAATTTCTATATATTTGTTTTCAAATTTTCTGACGTAATATTTTTTCTCTAAGTAGCACACAAAAATGTTGAAGTACTGTTGAAAAAAATTGCCAAAGAATTCAGTTTTACTGTTGTGGTCACCTCGATATTGTTTTTGGAGTTCCATGACTATCTCAAACAAAGTAATGAAGGGTGTGACTATACGACAGTACAGTTTAGATTTCTCTTTACTTTCTTGCCTTTCTACGGACGTAGTAAAGAGGAAGTATTGTAAAGTTGCGGCTTGGTAAGACAAAAAGAAAATTTACAAAATGTTGATTCTTCTTGTAAAGTACCACCAGAATCAAAATTCCCGTTTCAAACTGGCAGGGCCTCGAGTTCGTGAAGATCGACCTGGAAATATCAAATTTGGAGGAAATCTTTAGAACGGTTTAAGTACTAGCGTTGGCCATAGACGGCCGGCCAGTCGGCCGTTTTCCCGTCATCTATTTTTCAGTATCAAGAAGCCACAAAGTCTGCGCTCTGGCTGGATAACGTGTTAGAGGAAGTAATTTATTACATTTAGGAACAGTATCTACTTTTTCGATACCAGGGCTCTAAAATACAGAACCTGGCAAAGAAATTCTGATTTCCGCTGCTGCATTACATTTCTCTTTATAGCGAAAATACTTAATAAGACAGGAAAGTAAAAGAATGCAATTAACGAAAATCCTGCTGCCTACTTATCTTACTTTCTAAATGCATAAAAGATGGTTGCACGGAAGTCTGTGAGATGCTTCCTTGTGGAAGAAAATTTGTCTTTGTGAATGCAATAAAAAAAAAATACAAAATGTTAGATGAAACAATCTCGCAAATAAATTTTGCTATATGGAGTGGAGTTCATGTAAACCTATAGAAAGTGTCAATTCTTACATTTTGTTGCGTTATCCTACATTGTTTATCACAAGTTTATGTACTCCCTTACAATACTCGGTGTTGAACATAATTTGTATTAATTTACCTGTATTTAATACATACTTCTGCGTTTTTATGTACGTAAATATTTAATTGTTAACATTTAAAGTGATAGAATTCTCTGCATAATTTAATACATGATATATATAATACACATTATACATTTAATCTCTTTTTGTTTTCTCCTACATTAAATTTTGATTATGTGTTTGAATCCAGGTATCATTAAGTCTCATTTCTGTTGAATATTTGACATTTGAGTTAGAAAATGCGTGTTTCAGTTGGTTGTAATTATTCAGCTAAGTCTTAAAAATATTCTCTGTTTTCAATTAATTCTAAATTTTATTTTATTATAATTCAATATGACTATCGATTTATCATATTCCACATTCATACGGTAGAAAAAACTTGAGTTAAATTTTACACAGATTCGGGAGCTTAAGATTTATTGAAGTGCGTGTTAAATCGATTATCTCCCTGATTTAACGACATCTTGTACTAGAAGCGTGAAACGAAAGACAAGGTGCAAAATTGGAAAATTCATTATTTGAACTTCAAGGAAACACTCGACAAAGTTTTGTCTTTTGGTACGCTACTTTCCTTCGGCAACTCCTCCTCCTTACGAACGAGAGAATTGAAAATAATTCAGGAAGAACTTTCATTTCCAACTATTCGGAAGCGATTACACTTTCAATACCTCTCGAGTTGCCGACTTTCTAGACGAGGAAAAGTTGTATCTGTTACCACCAATTTATTACATTAGTGCAAGCAGAACAGGATTGAAATGTGGTGCTGAAAACCTGTATCTAAGATTAAGTTAACGACATGGGAACAAGCAAACCAAACCTGCAAACATCGGTGTTGTATGAAAGCAAGTGCTATAATTGTATTTACGGTGTTTGTAACGGCACATTCAGAATACTACCTTCGTTCCTGCTTGAGTAGTTGTTATTTGAATGCGCATGTAGTTGTTTATCTTAGAACAGGAAACAAAACAGAGATACTGAGATGACCTTGAATAATGACCACGGATTAATTGAACTAAAGGCGACAAAAGGGAAGATATATCTTTGTGATGACACTTCAAATGTTGTAAAGAATAGGAAATTAAAATCTGGCCTTGCCGACTTTCCCCGTTGAAAATAATCATATATTGCTGTGTTAAATATGCTAAATTTATTCGTTGTAAGAAATTATATTGCTTAAAACGTTCGTGGTGGGTATTCATTAACTCAATTATTAACATTAGCCGACTTCAATTGAATATTCGTAATGCGGAGGTAAATTTTTGAAATTAAAAAACGTGAAAAAATTTGCGTTCAGAAAAATGTCACTCCTTAGTAATCCGTAAAACATGCTTAATTAGGTCAATGGCGTTGTGCAGTGAATTAAATTGACCAACTGTTATCATATTAAATATTACGTTTCATATTATTTTAAATGATTTTCCCATATATAAAGTTTTTGCAATATTGAATTTAAATCCTATTTTTCACATTTGTCTCTTGAATACAGGAATCACAACAGAATTGCGTTATTGGAATCTGACCAGCATCTTAGCCTAATTTTGTCTGGCCACGATACCTGGCTTCTGTTTCTTTAACATACATGCTCCACATGTTCTCACTCACACACACACACTCACGGAGACGGAGGCCCAGGGCGCTTCCGCCGCCGCCGGCCTCCGCATCCGTAAGGGGCGGCTGGCAAAATGAATGCGTGGGCGTCATTTCCTAGGGGCTGCACGAGCGCGGGCGCCGAGAAAAAGGCTCATTTCCGAGAGCGCGACCCGGGCGCGC